>JAVDPJ010000001.1:78005-80505 GCA_034780015.1 Urosalpinx cinerea
AGAAACCCTATCTGGTTTCCTGTTTGACTAGTATACTTACCATGTCCAACAATTACTCCCACCCATCCTGCCCCGTCACAGCCTAGGTCCTCGCGGGCTTGGGTAGCTTTCAGAATGACCAGTTGGCGGATACGCTTTAGCTGCCTGCTGTTTATGACACGGGCCTCGTTTTGGGTAACGTGCCGTAGTGACCTCTGCCGCGAGAGTTTTTCATTGGCCAGCCGGGCAAACACGTAGGCCGTGTTGCATACGTTGGACATGGTACAGATAGGAAACCAGATAGGGTTTCTCCTTTTCATTTGTGACGGAAAAATATTAGCAAAAAAGATTATTATGATTTTGTTTTAGGTTGCTTAGAACACTGGTCAATAACAATTTCAAGATCTGTACATACCGATTTCACTTTGAATTGCGTTCAGCATGCCGTCTACTCTTTTTCGGGTTATGGTGACTACTTAGCAAGGCTACAATTTCCTATGACGTCCAGGAAGATCTGACCAATCAAATTTGAATGTCTTTCAGAAAATAGGTCGTTTCTATATCTAGCGAGCATACTTCAAATCGAAATTTGACTGGGAAAACTGCCATTTTTTATTTAAAATGCTCAGAATCAATGAAACTTGTTCATTTTATATCCGATTAAAGGAAATGAACCGAGGAATCCGACTATCATTTATAAGTGTGTAAGATGCATCGGAAAATGTAGCCAGAGCCGAAGAAATCTCACGATTTTCTGTGTTCTAAAAAAAATCCGACCGCGCAGCCATGTATCGCGATTCTCAGTGTGATTCCACTGAGCATTGAAACGCACACTCTCATCACGGAATAAAACAAAAAACACCATTTAAAAGAAAAAAGATCCATCTTTCATTTGCAATTTATTTGAAAGCAATGCGTTTACAAATAGCAAAGTTATCATGCAGTGAAAATGGCCCCAAATCATGCAACTAAGCACACGGGGGTACAGTCCCGTGGGCAGGCTGCCGGTACATAGTATAAGCTCATTGGTTATAAGCTACATGTTTGTATCTGATATCATTACTAAAGAGTATTTTCACTGTGATGATACATACCTCTCTGAATCGATTAGCTTTAACCTTTTGTTAGGAGGGCGCATCTGATGAAATCAAAAATCAAAAAAAAAATCTGTATTTCAGAACTTTTAGCAGTGCGTTTTAGAGGAGACAGTGTTTGATGTGAAGTAGAATGAAGTTAGCAGATAGGGAATGGAATTTTGGAACGTCAAGTGGTTAATGGCAGGGTTTTCAGTTACAGACCTTGTTACAGGATGGGCAAGCCCCATCACCGGCCCCAGTCCCTCAGCACCGACAAGGTGCCCGAACCACGGGCCCTGGACCGGCCGCACGCCAACCACCTGCCCTCCACCCGCACCAGCCCCCGCACCAACCCCGGCCACCCGCACCCCCCCGACCTGCTGTCCCAGCCCCCGCCCTTCGGCCGCAGTCGCAGCGAAGGCTCGTCGTCCGCGGGCAACGCTGCTGCTGCTGCTGGTGGTCATTTCAACAGCACGCCCAGTGCAGCCCCCACGCCTCTGCTGCCCGAGGACAGCCTGCCTTCACACATGCCTGCTCCCCTGCCCAGCACCAAGGGGGACTCCGCGTCCTCAAACGTTCAGCACAAGTAAGGCATCGCTGAGGATGGCAGTGCGTGCTTGGGTTGAGATGCCGTCCGTGCAGTTTGTTGAGATGCCGTGCGTGCAGTTAGCATGTGCTCGGGTTGAGATGCTGTGCGTGAAGTTTGTCTAGTCAATGACGAACATCTACAGCGTGTGCTTGGGTTGAGATGCCGTGCGTGCAGTTTGTCAGTCAACGGAGCACATCTACAGCGTGTGCTTGGGTTGAGATGCTGTGCGTGCAGTTTGTTGAGATGCCGTGCGTGCAGTTAGCGTGTGCTTGGGTTGAGATGCCGTGCGTGCAGTTTGTCAGTCAACGGAGCACATCTACAGCATGTGCTTGGGTTGAGATGCCGTGTGTGCAGTTTGTCTAGTCAACGAAGAGCATCTACAGCGTGTGGTTGGGTTGAGATGCCGTGCATGCAGTTAGCGTGTGCTTGGGTTGAGATGCCGTGCGTGCAGTTTGTCAGTCAGCGGAGCACATCTACAGCGTGTGCTTGGGTTGAGATGCCATGCGTGGAGGTTGTCAGTCAGCGGAGCACATCTACAGCGTGTGCTTGGGTCGAGATGCTGTGCGTGCAGTTTGTCAAGTCAGCGAAGAAAATGTGGTCATCCCGGGGTAGTGGTGGTCTGGTGCTGGTGGTGGCATGGAGGTGGCTGGTCAGTCTGACCCGTGCCCCCTAAAACGTCTGATATTGTGGACAGGGAATGGTGGCTGCAGGTGGTGGGTGGTTGGCTCTGCTATCCCCGGCCTGCCTGCGCTGCTCAGCTGTAGCGGTTCTGTTGGCTTGGAAGATTTTTCTCCAGCTTTTGCCGATGTCTGATCGCCATTTTCCTCTGTCCAGAGCTATCACTGGCCACATATTA
>JAVDPJ010000001.1:85505-88008 GCA_034780015.1 Urosalpinx cinerea
TCCACACCAATAGGCGTAATTGCAGCGCTGCCTCGGGTATATGCTGGGTATTTTCGTGTTTGCGCAACCCACTGAATGCTGACATGGATTACGGGATCTTTAACGTGCGTACTTGGATCTTCTGCATGTGTGTACACATGAAGGAAAGGAAGCCACTAGCAGGTCTGCACATAAGTTGACCCGGGAGACTGTAAAAACCTCCACGCTTATTTCACCAGGCGCTATTGGGATTTGAACTCTCGACTTCAGGACCATCAGGACCATCAGGATTAGAAGTTCATTGCCTTAAACCACTCAACCACTGCACCCGTCAAACAGTACGAACAGTTTAATATGCTCGATTCATTTACTACTGTTTCATACAAGTGTGTGTGTGTATTTTTACAAACATATCATATTCATATTCATCATGGCTTGGCTTCACGAACGAAGATTAAGGGCGTAGTCAGTCCATAGAAGTGTGTCTGTGTATATCATCATCATGGCTTGGCTTCGCGAAGGAAGATTAAGGGCGTAGTCCATAGAAGTGTGTGTCTGTGTATATCATCATCATCATGGCTTGGCTTCACGAACGAAGATGAAGGGCGTAGTCCATAGAAGTGTCATTGTGGTACATGTGTGTGACTGTGCTGCAGGATGCAGCCCCGGCGCGGCTAAGCTACGCCCAGGTGGCCCGCAAGCAGCAGCAGGCGGAGGGCGCGTCCAAGCCCAGCTGGGAGGAGGGCGGTGCCCAGCATGCCCCGGTGCCCGCCGCCGCGGCCCGCGCCTCGGCCCAGACCACGCTGCGGGAGCAGAGCCAGACCCAGGCCTCCGCCTCCGTCTCCGCCTCCCCCGCCCCCACCAAGTCCGCCAGCGCCAGCGCCAACGCCCGGCCCCCTAGCAAAGAAGGTCCGCGCAAAGACTTTGACCCCAAGGAGCCGCGCTTCCCGGGCGGCCGCGGGGCCAAAGAAAACCGCAACGGCCGCCAGCCTCGGTTTGACCGCCGCCGCACGGACCGGGATGTCAAGGTGCCGGCCAAGTGAAGCTCCTCAGGTATCTGAACTAGTCAGTATGTGGCAATGTCTCCTCAATATTGTCTGCACAACACAGTGACCGGGGGAATGGACTTGGGATTGATATTGGTGCTACCTAGCACACATGGGCACGACGGGACTGGCTTGGTTTGGCAGTTTGGGGAAGTGTCCTCCTCTGTCAGTCTGGAAGTGGATGAGAGAGAGAGAGATTGTTAGACAGAGAGAGAGAGAGAGAGCGAGCAAAGGAATTAATGAGAGAATGAATGAATGGATGGATGGATGGATGAAAGTTTGATTCTGGATTGCTCAGAGGAGGAGCGGCACCACAGAGTAAGGATAGAAGCTGTCTGACGAGAGAGAATTCTTTCGGCTTTGCACAGACAAGGGAAACTGGATTTTGGAGTTGAAACAGCAGAAAAGGATTTGGGATTCAAGACATGGCTTCCACTGGCACCAGAGGGAGAGGGCCGGCGAAGCGAGCAGTGGGAAAAGGATGGCAAGATTTACTAAATCTCTCGACTCGCTGGCTCTTTACCTGGTGTGGGCTGAGTGGGTGGAATGTCATGGTGTGGGTGTGGGTGGGTGCACTGCGGCAATCCTGGCTCAGTGCATGGTCTGGCTGGTCGTAACGCAGAGCAGGCTTACTTCGCCAGGAGAGGGAGGGAGCACTGGAGTACGTACGTTAGGAGTCATGTATGTCGGCTCAGGCGGATGGCTCCCTGGTAGTTAGTCACAGGCACTACCATCTGCTCACTTCAGTTTTTGCTGACTACTACTTTGTTTTCTTGTGGTGTGGACGTGTAAAGAATCTTGCCAAATCATCCGTGCTTGTTTCCGCTCCTTGTTTCCTTTACATCCTCAGACGGCTTTAGGATTGTGCAAGTGCTCCTAATCAGAAAGTGAGTTAATAGTTGCATTGGAGATCATCACTTTTTAAAACAAGATGTTGAGAACATATCTGTCAGTATTTTAAGCAGTTGAGTTTTCTTTTTCTTTTCTCTTTTTCTTTTATTATTTTTAAGACCAAAAAAAAAATGAGGCAAGGGATATTAATATGGTGAAAGTTGGGTAATGATTTTGCTTCTTTTTGCTTTCCTGTGTATTTTTGGGTTTGGATTTTTGAATGCTGGAGAAAGAATTTGGGATGTCGAACTGTAAAGTTGCCTTGTGTAATTTTCTTGAAGGATACCACAAAAGTGTGAAAAAAAAGTAATAATGAAGATTGGTCTTTTATGTATTTCAGTAGTTGTGATTTTACTGATGATTATTTAATCGGTTTGTTTCGGTAGTTAATTTTAATTCATGAAATTATGTTTAATACCTATTTTTCCGTCTATTTGTACACATCCTTGTTTATTTATTCTTCTCTCTCTCTCTCTCTTTCTTTCTCTCTTTCTTTCTCTCTTTCTCTCTCTCTCTCTTTCTCTCTTTCTCTCTCTCTCTCTCTCTTTCTCTCTCTTTCTTTCTCTTTCTCTCTCTCTCTCTCTCTC
>JAVDPJ010000012.1:4288-17729 GCA_034780015.1 Urosalpinx cinerea
CTCACCTGGTCAGTCTATCGTTGTTGGCTTCTTGTTTGGCCAGCGTGGCTAGTATAATAATATATACTTACCTGGTCGGGCTATTGTCTTTGGTTTCCCGTTTGGTATCTAATATATTCTTACTTAGTCGGCCTATTTATTGTTGAGACGACTGCCTAATAAACTTGGGTTACTCGGTCAATCGATTGTTGTTGATTTATGCTTATTACTCGGACAGTCGAATTTGTCGTTGAGTCAGCGTAGCTAGTATAATATACACTCGTTTAGTCAGTCTTGAGATCCTGGCTATTGGCCCCAAGCCGCCTTGCGTTACTGGGTCAACTGTCAAGGTTGGAATGTCACAATTACAGGTAACTTTTGACGGGAGTGGAATGATAATGGTCAGTACTAAGGTGTGCTAGTGTGTCCTCAAGCTTAACGAAGGTTGGAATGTCAGTATATATTTCGTCTGGTGCATTGTCTATTGTATGTTTGGTCAGTTGATTTTGCCCATTTAACTTGCTCACTCACGTTCGAACTCTGCGATTAGTTGTCTATATGGGTGTTTTGGACGTAATAAATAGTAAATTCTAAACAAATGTTTGGACTGGTGAGTGCGTACATGTGTATGTCTATGTGGCAAATCGCCGCCACTTGTGACAAATCAAAACTCTGTGGCGCACTAAACATTTACACTATTCCATGATCACCACAGTGAGTGAATGAATAAATGAATACATGTATGTATGTATGTATGTATGTATGTATGTATGTGTGTCTGTCCGTATGTATGTATGTGTGTCTGTCCGTATGTATGTATGTGTGTATGTATGTATGTGTGTCTGTATGTATGTATGTATGTATGTATGTATGTGTGTATGTATGTATGTGTGTCTGTATGTATGTATGTATGTCTGTCTGTGTATGGATGTGTGTATGTATGTATGTATGTGTGTCTGTCTGTGTATGGATGTGTGTATGTATGTATGTATGTGTGTCTGTATGTATGTATGTATGTCTGTCTGTATGTATGTATGTATGTATGTGTGTCTGTATGTATGTATGAAAAAGATTCACCACCATAACGCAAGTGTTTCGGTTTTTTTTTCATATAATTTGAAGGACAAAACTGATATACAAAAATACGATGATTGTAAATAAAATCATAGTTTCAATCAAACTGTATGTTGTCGTATGTTGTCGTATGTATGTATGAAAAAGATTCACCACTATAACAAAAGGCAAATGATACGATGATTGTAAATAAATCATAGTTTCAATCAAACCGTATGTATGTTGTTATATGTATGTCTGCCTGTATGTCTGCACGCATGTATGTCTGTCTGTATGTCTGCACGCATGTATGTCTGTCTGTATGTCTGCACGCATGTATGTCTGCGTGCATGTGTGTCTGTCTGTATGTCTGCATGCATGTATGTCTGCATGCATGTATGTCTGTCTGTATGTATGTGTGTCCGAAAAAGATTCACCACCATACCGCAAGTGTTGCGTTGGCTTCTCATATAATTTGAAATACAAAAATGATATACAAAATTGCGATGGTTAACAAAACCATAGCTTCTGCTACCAAAACGTGTTAATTACGCGATTGTAGCTTTTCGATCATCTTTTCTTGAAGAACCACGGTCTCTTGTAACTTTGCCACTTTATCCTCCTGCGGAGACCACATGCTATAGCGATAATAATGCAGCCCTTCGGATCTCATGGAAAAAAACAAGTCTGCCATCGCAAACAAGTCGGCTAACCGCTGATTTCTGATTTTGGATATTTTTGTCTCCATCCACTGGTTCTCGTCTAGTGCGTTCTTTATCGCGCAGAGAACGAGAGAGATGTGATAATCGTCCATGGACAGCATAAAATCTAAAAAATGGCGATTATCGTCGTCCATATCCCGTTCGGAGAGATTGAGATTGATCAGACTGTTGTCACGAATCCAATCCTTGATGATGGGCAAAGCGGTGTTGTTCTTTCTGAAAAGCTCCACGAGAGATACCCAGCATCTCTGCACGGATTTCCCCAAAATCGGCGATCCACATTGTATTACCGCCTCGATAACTTGTCGCACATCGACCAGTTCCCGATCCAAAGCCTTTAGTACGTTTCTCATCAATTGATTTTTGGTCAATGAGTTACTGTAATTCTCAAGCAGCGATGTATCCATCCAGTTTTTGCGCCAGACATCTTCTTGTAGTTTATCCCAAAATAAAGTAAAGCGTGTCAAGTTCCGAATCTCTTCAAAGATGATAAAGTACCAAAGACTCGCATCGATCCGTTCTTCAATATCGCATTCGTCCCACTCAGAAACGTTTTCCTCAATCTCCCGATCCTCGATTTCGGGACGAGGCCCCCCGATTAACTCATCGATTTCACGAGGCCTCCTATCCAACATATTCAGAGATGCGACAGATTCCATACTATCTGGGTTTGACTGGATGGATTGATTGAGTGACAATAGTTTCTCTCGGCTATATAGGTGTGATGGTTGTCACCGAACGTGTGTCGATTCGTTGTTTGGTCAGTATATAATAACATTGAAAATTGTATAAAAAACAAAGTCGTGTTGGTGGTTGCGTGCATGTGTGTACGTATCCCTTCAAAAAAATGTTGGGATTTTGCCATCTACGTTCGATCGTTGCCAATATTGTCATGAATGAGCACATTGTCATTAATGGGCATAATCCAGCATAATGTATAATCGTAGACATAATGCTTAGTACGTACGAAGGTATATATATCGCCCGTGGGAGGCTCTCAGTCTTTCGCTCCCAGTAGGTCGGGCTTAGCTCTGTCACTTTCATTCCGGACTCTGTCATTTTTTCATTCCGGACTCAGTCGTTTTTTTTATTCAGGACTCAGTCGTTTTTTCATTCCGGACTCAGTCGTTTTTTCATTCAGGACTCAGTCGTTTTCCCCACTCTCGACTAGCCGGACCTACAGTTGGTAGAAACCGTAGATGCTGTTGGCTAGAAACCGTGGATTGCCTTAATGGTCATCCCCGCACATAACTGGACATTCACTCTCGACTAGCCGGACCTACAGTTGGTAGAAACCGTAGATGCTGTTGGCTAGAAACCGTGGATCTGGATTATCCTTCATTATAATGACAGTCGGGTCTAGAGACATTTGATCACCCCGTACAGTCAACCGCTAAGGCATCAACCATTAGGAGTCGACCGTTTAGGTATGTTGACTTCTTGTTTGGTCAGCGTGGCTAGTATAATAATATATACTTACCTGGTCAGGCTATCGTTGTCGGTTTTTTGTTGGGTCAGTACTCACCTGGTCAGTCTATCGTTGTTGGCTTCTTGTTTGGCCAGCGTGGCTAGTATAATAATATATACTTACCTGGTCAGACTATCGTCGTTGGTTTCCCGTTTGTAATATAGTCTTACTTAGTCAGCCTATTTATTTTTTTATTTATTGTTGAGACGACAGCCTAATAAACTTGGATTACTTGGTCAATCGATTGTTGTTGATTTATGCTTACTACTCGGACAGTCGAATTTATGGGCGTTTGGACGTAATAAATGGTAAAATTTAAACAAAGTTTGGACTGGTGAGTGCGTGCGCGGGTATGTCTATGTGGCAAATCGCCGTCAATTGTGACAAATGAAACTCGTGTGGTACGCAAAACATTTACACTATTCCACGATCACCACACAGTGAGTGTATGCGTGAATGAATACGTGTGTGGTGTGCGTCTGTCTGTATGTATGTATGAAAAAGATTCACCACCATAACAAAACGCGAGTGTTACGTGATATACAAAAATACGATGAAATGTAAATAAATCATAATTTCAAGCAAACCGTATGTTGTTGTATGTTGTCGTATATATGTATGTCTGAAAAAAGATTCACCACCATAACAAAACGCGAGTGTTACATTTTTTTTCTCATATAATTTGAAAGGCAAAAATAATCATAGTTTCAAGCAAACTGTATGTTGCGCGTATATGTCGTTTAATATTTGTTGTCTGTACGTATGTATGTCTGCGAGTCCGTATGTCTGTCTGTCTGCGCGTCCGTACGTATGTATGTTGTCGTTTGTGGTACGTACGTTGGTCGTATGTATGTACGAAAAAAGATTCTGTTGCTGTTTGTATGCTTGGGTAGTCAAACGATATAACAAACGATTTTGGTGGGTCAGGTGTTTATTTTGGCAAACAACCAGCGAAATAATTGTCAATTACTTGATTATACTTAATTACTGGGTAATGTTCATTTATGATATGTATATATATATATACTTGATCTATGTTCGATCGTTGCCAATACCGTCATAAATGAGTCATTTTTTCATTCCGGACTCAGTCGATCCCCACTCAACTAACAGGATTTGCTGTTGGTTGAAACCCGTCGATACTGTTGGTTACAAACCGTAGATTGTCTTAAGTTATCGTTATTGGCTTATGTTCCAGTTATCCGTTCGTATATATTTATTTCTTATTGTAGACTACGCTCCAGGCATATTCCTTATCGATTAGGACACTTAAATCCGATGTTTCAGTCGTGATGTCGTATATGTTTGGTCATGTCCCAGGTATATTTCGCTATTTGGACACGAAATCTGGTATGGACTTGTGCGTCTAATCATTATGCTGGTTATACCTGATTATGTTCATTACAGTTGGCTATAAAACGTTGATACCATTGGTTACAAGCCGTTGGTCACAATAATGGATTATCAAATCTGATTTGGCTTAGTTAAGTTGATCGTTCTGGTATATATTGGTCGTGCCGATACAAATGTACAAACGAAAGTTGGAATGTAGATTGGACTAAATGACCAAATAATCGGTTGAATAATCAACGAGCAAACGAAGCAAGACTGTATATATATACTACTTCCATTACTTGTTGTCGATTTGGTTGAATCAGCATAGCTAGTAAATAGCGACTGAATGATTGGAATAAGCGAGACGCGCGAGTATTTCCACAATTTCCCATTATATGTACCTACGATCCTCGTGTATATCAAGAATAAACGATTTATTATTAAAAAAAAATGTTGGGCCGTACGTATCCGTGTGGTGATGAAGTAATATAGACAATTGTAAATAAAAATGGGGCAGGTGTGTGTCTGCCCGTGACCGAACTCTGTATGTATGTACGTATGTAAGTATGTATGTATGTATGTATGTATGTATCCGCGTATGCATGTATGTACGTAGGTATGTATGTACGTATGTAAGTATGTATGTATCCGCGTATGCATGTATGTATGTACGTAGGTATGTATGTATCCGCGTATGTATGCATGCATGTATCCGCGTATGTATGTATGCGTGTATGTATGCGTGTATCCGCGTATGCATGTATGTATGTATCCGCGTATGTATGTATGTATGTATCCGCGTGCGTGTATGTATCTGTATGTCTGTTTGTATGAAAACACTTCCATTACACCACCATACCAAAAAACAAAAGGTTTACATTGTTTTTTCATGTTATTTGAGAGACAAAAGGCATGTATACAAAAATACACAACACCATCAACAATGCATGTAGTAACGACAATAAAAGTTAAATGGTATTTCTATAGCTCGTATATACTATACTTAGTACGTATGAAGTTTACGGATTATGTTTCTTTCATTAATGGATAAGAACGATTATGGCTTATGTTCCACGTCGGTTTTCCATTATTGATTTGTGCAATTATATCTCGTATATAGTATGTAACTTCTTATAGATTATACACCATGTACGTTTATGAACCAGGACACTTATATCTCGCATATAGTATGTGCTTCTTCTTATGGATTATATCTCGTAGATAGTATGTATCTTATTACGGAATACGTACCACGTACGTTTAGGGGATTAATACACCACTTACATCTCGTATATCTGGATTAGTCGGTCGTAGAGTATTTTAAACAGAACAATTCAATAAAAAGGCGTAGCTGTGACATTGGCGCCGATCTGGTTAGCGACAAGCGTGTCAACATATATTAACTCGCATATTTGGTCAGTCGGTGCGTCTTGAATACTTGGTCTGTCTGTCTGTATGTGCGAAAATAAAAGTTTATCCGACTGGTGAGCAAGATACGCGCGTGTGTTATGTGTCCTGTTGTATGTATGTCCGCTCGTACGTATGTATTGGTATATATACACGCGTTTGTATGCACGTCCGTTCGTATGTATGTCCGCTCGTACGTGGGTATTGGTATATATACACACGTTCGTACGTATGTGCGTCTGCTCGTATTATACGTCTTGGTATATATACGTACTACGTTGTTTGTATGCGTATTGGTGTAGTATATATATTCTACGTCTGCTTACAATACGTATTGGTGTATATACGTTTTATGTTTGTATGTAGTATGTCTGTGAGTATAAACGTATGTACGTCTGCGCGTCAGTGAATAAATGTATGCATGTGTGACTGAACCCTCGTTGTGTGTAAATAAATCATTGTTGTGCCAAAATAAAACTGACGCTCACAAAAAATCGTTTGTCTTGTTGGTCATCTGGTTGTTGTAAATCTGAAATTTTTAGAACTGGTATAATATACAAACACATAATCCCCCTGTACTTTCAGATTAGTAGCATGAATCCCAACGGCTAGAGCGAATGCTCACTGGTCACCTATTCATTCGCGGGACAGTTGGTTATAAACTGTCGATGCGTAAAACGTGGATCATCCCCAGTGGTATTACGTCTGGTATGTATGTATATTTCGTCAAGATGATACAATTGTCCATACAAATGTTACCCCCTTATGTACGTACCAAGATCCGAAGGCGCGCGTCTATATGTATGTACAAAATTCACGTACCGCGCCTATCTACATACCAACCCGCCTATTGACACTAATCTACAGACCCACCCACCTATTGTAGCTATGTGATGTGAATTCCCCCCACTGGAGTCCCATTATTTCGAGTCTTACTTCGTCCACCTAACGATACAATTGTTTGTAGGTCGGTCTATGTATGTATGTAGGTCGGTACGTACGTATACGTACGTATGTAGGAAAACATTCATACCCAAACGAACGCAAGTTTTGCATTGTTTTTTTTTCATATATAATTTGACAGACATGCGTGCGTGTGTGTGACTACGTACGTATGTAGTATGTATGTAGTATGTGGGAAAACGATTGACCACCATACCTACAAGAACGCACGTTTTACATTTGTTTTTTTCATATATAATTTGACAGACGTGCGCGTGACTATATGTCCGTCTGCCCGTCTATGTAGTACGTATGTGTGTACGTATGTGTGTATGTACCACCATACCAAAACGAAAGCGAGTTTTACATTTGTTTTTTTCATATAATTTGACAGACATGGGTGTGTGTATGAAAACTACATCAGCTAAATGGTGCCACCGTGTGGATTCGATGTTTGGTCAGTATTCTGTTAAAAGTTGTCAAAACCTAGCTAGTGCATATGCTTGGTCGGTCGTTTGACTACGGTTGACATACACACATTCCTTAAATCTTGGCGACCGATCGAACGTATTTTATTACTATCGTTTCAGTGAATAAAAAAAAAAGATGGGTTGTTGGACTGCGTGTACGGGCACACACGCATACCGTACGATTTCTCTCATTCCTGCCCAAACTAACTCAGTTAGTCGGGACTAACGGAATTGGCTAGAAACCGCCGATACTGTTGGCTACAAACCGTAGATAGTATTAATGCTTGTCCGGACAAAAGTCGGGGTGCGTGCGTATGTATGTGCGTGCGTATGTATGTGTGTGTGTATGTATGTATGTGTGTGTGTGTGTATGTGTGTGTGTGTGTATGTGCGTGTGTATGTATGGGTGTACGTATGCGTGTATGTATTGTATGCACGTACGTCTGTCCGTATGTATGTATGTAGTGGATCACAAACGCGCGCATACAAAAGAACGCGCGCATACACACAACGCACGAACGAACACACCGATGTTGGGTTTTTTTCATATATATAATTTTCAACAAAAAGGCGTGATCGGGGGCGTGATGATGTAACGTCATTCCAGCAGAGGTAGGCGTCGGTTTGGTGGGGGGGTGGCCGCTGCAGAAACGACGTTTATAAAAAAACAGTAGTCATATGTACACGTCATATATGCACGTCATATGCTGGTTCGAACTGAGCAACTCCCCCAATCCCATCCAACCGAACGGGACTTAGTTTCTCACTCCCGTTCAGCCAAATGAGACTTGGCGGAGCGCTCAATGTTGCTCCGCAGTTCAGCCACCAGTTCACTCCCATTTATATAACTGAAATGCAGTAGGATATACAATGTTGATACGTGAATCGTATTAATAATAACGACTAAATGAAAACACAACATCAACATGGACCGAAAAGTCGCGTATGAGCGCATTACATTTCGGATATATGGATTAGTTGTACTGTGGTCATCCAGTGAGTTTTGATGATCCCACGAGACGAGTTTGTGCGTAGTGAAAAAAAAATGATCGGGCTGGGTGAATGCGTGGTGTATGTGTGGTATGTATGTGGTTGGTAAATCACACGTTTACACCATTCCACGATCACCACACAGTGACTACGCCCGCCTATGTATGTCCACATGTGTGTCCGTACGAAATGTGTATCCGGATCATTTGATTCTTGTTGGACACTTACGTATCGTTTGTCTGCATGCGCGTGTAAATATTTGATACAAAAAGTCTGTGGTGAACATATCCGCGTAGGTAAAAATGAAAGACTGAAACTTAAATAAAGTTATTGGACTGGTGAGTTGTGGAAATTATGCGTATCTTATTGTGGCGATCATAATTTGCCATAAGCCATACATCAAAATTTGATAATCACCAACCTGGATAATTACCAACCTGTACCAACTTTAACCTGTATAGTGAGCATTATGCGCATCGTTTGCAACTATACACATTTTCAGGATAAACCATGATCCGTACATCAAAAATTGATAATCACCAACTTTAACCTGTATAGTGAGCATTATGCGCATCGTTTGCAACTATACACATTTTCAGGACAAACCATGATCCGTATATCAAAAAGTGATAGACCTGGATAATTACCAACTCTAACCTGTATAGTGAGCACTATGCACATCGTTTGCAACTATACACATTTCAGGACAAACGACAAACCAACGTGTCAAATTTCTCTAAGGGAAATGATAAATGCTGTATCAGGGCACATATTACAGCACATTTATGTACCAAAAAAAGTGAGTTTCGAATGACTCGCAAGCGGCAGGAACTTAACCACCAATCCCAAATCAAATCCACCAAGCATTGTTGGACCAATGCATAAACGTGGCGATGTTCAGTTTCCACATATTACAGCATTCGCCATTTCAAAACAGCAAAATCTTAAACCAAACCACAAGTCATACCGAACAAGCATTGCTGAACCGGTGTATAAGCGCAGTAATCCCAACACATTACAGCAAAAAAAACTTTTTAAAAGTGCATTCGCCATTTCAAAACATCAGAAATGTTATCGGGAAGTCTTCCTGAAAACACAGAACTACTGGTCATGGACGTCAAAAAGCACAATTTATGGAATATTTAAAAGAATTAAACAAGAATGTATACATCCCACGTGAAAGAACCAGACTGATTTTAAAACAACTATACGATATTGTATTGGCTATCAGCGATCCGTGATTCACATGAATATCACAGATACTAACGATGGCGACGACGACGATGATGGTGATAAAGGGGGATAGTCATGTCAACAATAATAACAGTGAATCCTAAAGACTCGGTCGACGACAATGACAACCAGGTCCCCAACAGCAGCATCAACAACAGCAAAGCCCGCAATGACATCAACAACATCCGTTATGTAATCATCATGTCGACAACAAAGTCTCAGCAACAGTATCATCAACAACCACAACACCAGCAAATCCCGCAATGACATCAACAACGTTCGTTATGTAATCATCATGTCGACAACAACAAAGTCTCAGCAGCAGTAGCATCAACCAAATCCCACAATAGACAACAAAACCAACAACCGATCATCATACGTACGCCAAACCTAAAGGCGCGGTCGGTAACTCTTCCGCATTAAATAACACACGATTACTTGAAACAAAAAATGTACGTTTCATAAAACCGTGCAAACAAGTATCGATTAAATGAAAAAACCAAGAATGAATTGACCAAAAAGTCGCGTATAAACGCATTACATTTTGGTGCAGAAACGAGTTATAATCTCTGCGTTTGTGAGAATTGGGAAATGCCACTTCGAGCGAAGGCGCAGCGAGAAAATGAACCCGATTGGGGTGTATGAAAAGTCACGCATAAATACATACAAATCTACAAAAGGATGATGGCGAATATTGGAAAATCCTGGCATTTTTTTTGCACCGGAATCCACAACAGGGGCGATAGAATGTACTGGAAGAAGAACCTGCCATTGCCACCCCACGTGTGTTTTTGCGAAAACGACTCAAAATCGAAACCAAAACCTACAAAAGGGGCGATAGAATGTACTTGACAACCTGGCATTCGCACCCCACATGCGTTTTGTGAAAATACTCAAACATGAAACCAGACAACAACAGGGGGGGTAGAATGTACTGGACAACCTGGCATTCGCACCCCACATGCGTTTTGTGAAAATACTCAAACATGAAACCAGACAACAACAAGGGGGATAGAATGTACCGGAAGAACAGGCCGTTGCACCCCACATGGGTGATTTAGGAAAATAACCCACAGAATGATGCAATAGTAGTGATATTTAACACTGACAGACGATCAAATCAATGACGTCTGTGACTCGATACAAAACTGCATCGCTGTAAAATGGTTGATTATTACACATTGTGTAAAATCCGCGACTCATTGGAGTTATAGATCCTTGTATGATCATTGTGTGCGTGCGATGGGCTACGTGAGAATGTTAAACCTAGCTCGACGTGGTATCGGCATCCCACATGCGTTTTGTGAAACGACTCAAACCAGAAGGGGTGGTGAGGGATATTCCATCACCACCGTCAGTGAGACAAAAAAACCATTGATCCAATTTGTATTTAAAACTGGAATACCGACAAAAACATGTATTTAGAAACCAGAATCTACAGAATGGTGCAATAGTAGTGAACTTTAACACTGACAGACGATCAAATCAATGACATCTGTGACTCGTACAAAAGTATTTTACCTCGATATAAAACTGCCATCGCTGTAAATGGTTGAGGGTATTATTACACATTTTTTGTGTAAAATACGCGACTCCTTGGAACTATAGATCATTGAATATAATAATCCTTGTGTGCGTGCGATGGGCTACGTGAGGTCATACCTAGCTCGACGTGACCTCGACCTCGTGAGTTAGCATAGATCGCCAGATCGCTGACGGCAACATTGACGAGAGGGGTGGAGGTGGTAACACTAGTGTTGGGGGAGATGGGGGGGGCTCTGTGATGTTCGCCGTTGCCTCTATGAGCGACGGTGACGAGAGTGGTGGTAACACTAGTGTTGGGGGAGGTGGGGGTGGAATGGGCTCTGTGATGTTCGCCGTCACCTCTAGAACGACTGGCGCGTATTGTGGTTGATTTGAGTTTATGTGCACGCCACAAGATGCTGGTGCGAGTTTGCCATGCACGAGCAATGACTCGGAAATACACAGACTGGGCCGCTTACACGTATAATCCCACCAAATGATGTTAGTAAAAAAACCAACGAATGAACAAAAGGTGCGTGTGCAGTTTTTGTAAAAAACACAGGCATTAGTTTGCATTGAACGAGCAATGACTCGCAATACACAGACTGGACAGCATTATATCATCCCCCCAAATAATAGGAGATTGTATACTTTTATGCAAAATACACAAACCAACGAATGAACAAAATGTGCAAATAATAGGAGATTGTATACTTTTATGCAAAATACACAAACGCGAATGAACAAAAGGTGCGTGTGCAGTTTTTGTAAAAAACACAGGCGTTAGAGATCGGATGCTCTGGATGAATAGTGATGGGAACGAAAGGTGCGTGTGTGAATGTTTTTTGCAAAAAAAACCCCACAGGCTTTGTCCCGGACCAGTGACGGACACAAGAATCAGACCGGGCCGCTACGTATCATCCACAAAATAATCGGATCATGCATGAACAGTGACTCGCCAAAGAAGCAGACTGGGCATCTATGTGTGTATGTACCAAAAATTATGGCCACACACCAGATCGGACTAACAAAATGCTCACCCCATGTTGTCACATGTTGTTGGGTTTGGCTATTTCCCATGCCCGATGTGCCGTAAGGGGCACACATAAGCGTATACGTATGTGCCTGGTGTATCGTATGACTAGAGTAGAGTAAATTTTTAAAATTTAATTGTCGGATAGGTCGCGTATAGAAAAACGCATTACATTCCGAGCATGTAAGAATACTAACTGCAGACAACAACATCTACACAACAGGGACTCGCTTGCGAAGTTTTGAGCCCGATAGCACATACCTCCTGAAATGGATAAGTCACAGACCGACAACCCAACAGCATCACCACTTTGTTTGCCATATCAAGATGACAGTGTAGTAGGTAACGAAAAGCAGCAAAATGGAGTAGTGCGGAATACACAAAAATCGTGTCCGCAACAGTCCACACTACCAACTGACAACTACTCAGACTGACAAAACAGCATGATGAACCAGTTTGCCATATCAGGATGATAGTGTGGCGGTAAAAGAAAATCGGCAGGACGGCCAGTATGTCGTAAGACTCGTAGCCGTGTACCTCAAGGGTCCTCAAAACGATTGTGCGGAAAAAGACAAACAGTTGCATCAACAACAGCAGATTCAGCATGACGAATCATTTTGCCATATCAGGATGACAGTGAATCAGTCAAAGAAAATCAGCAAAAAGCGTAGTGCGGTACACAAAATTGTGTCTATAACCGTACACACTACGAAACTGACAACTACTCAGACCGATAAAACAGTTGCGGTAACAGCAACAACACTTTTTTTTCGTCATGCCAGTGTATAGAAAATCAGCAGAAACGAGGCCAGTATGTCGTAAGACTCGTAGCCGTGTACCTCAAGGGTCCCCACAATGATTGTACCAAAAAAAGACACAACCAGTTGCGTCAGCAACAGCAGATTCAGTGCGACAAGAAACAATCGTTTTGTCACACCCAGAAACACCCATTATGGTGTGGTCATCAGAGTTTTGACTATGAAGAATCACATTCGCTGTTCACAAAAGAAAGAACATACTGCCCGCATTCCTTACACCATATATGGGCGGACGATAGGGGAATCGCCTCACAGTGAAAATATTCTGCAGGCGGGCGCTGTTAATAGCGCTGTTGTGGCCCCGCATCTCACAATAGATGCCGCTAAGCGATAGTAACTCTTTCAAATCGAGACAAATCTACCATTAGAATACGCATTACATGCGGGGTAGGGGGGGGAAGCGCGTTAGTAAGTCAAAGTACCTAACTTTGAAACAAAGTTGTCCTGATTATAGACATACCAACGCA
>JAVDPJ010000015.1:0-16430 GCA_034780015.1 Urosalpinx cinerea
ATATAATAATTTAATTAATTATTATATATTTATAAATTTATATATTATTGAATATTTATATAATATATATATATATATAGAAAAATTAAATTATTTAAATAATTTAATATAAATTTTTAAAAAATTTCTTAAATGTATTATTTTTATAAAAAATATTTATATAATAAAATCATTTTTTTTTAAAAATAAACAAAAAATTTTTAATAAATAAATTTTATAATGAAATATAATTTATTTATTTTTTATTTTTTTAAAAAAAATTTTTAAAAAAAATAATTTTTTTTTTAAAAAAAAACTATATACTAATTATAAATTAATAGATATTTATATATATATAAATATTTAATATATTATTATATATCTAATAATTTAAATAAAAAATTTTAAAATTTAAAAATGTAGATATAATTTATAAAAATTTATATTCTCATATTTATTTATTATTAATTTAATTTATATAAATAATATAATAATTTAATTAATTATTATATATTTATAAATTTATATATTATTGAATATTTATATAATATATATATATATAGAAAAATAAAATTATTTAAATAATTTTACATAAAATTTTAAAAAATTTCTTAAATATATTATTTAATAAAAAATTACTTTTAAAAAAAAATAATTTTAATTTTTTTAAAAAAATAGTAAATAATAAAAAAAAAAAAAAAAAAAAATGAAAATTATATTATTAATGAATTGCCTGATAAAAAGGATTACCTTGATAGGGTAAATCATGCAGTTTTCTGCATTCATTGACTGATTTATATATTATTTATAAAGATGATTTTATATTTAATAGAATTAAACTATTTCTAAAAGTATCAAAAACTTTTGTGCATCATACACCAAAATATATTTACAAAAAGATAAGCTAATTAAGCTACTGGGTTCATACCCCATTTATAAAGGTTATAATCCTTTTCTTTTTAATTTTTAATAATTCGTCAAAAATTTTATTTATTACAATTATAATTATTGGGACATTAATTACAGTTACATCTAATTCTTGGTTAGGAGCTTGAATAGGTTTAGAAATTAATTTATTATCTTTTATCCCCCTATTAAGAGATAATAATAATTTAATATCTACAGAAGCTTCTTTAAAATATTTTTTAACCCAAGTTTTAGCTTCAACTGTTTTATTATTTTCTTCAATTTTATTAATATTAAAAAATAATATAAATAATGAAATTAATGAATCTTTTACATCCATAATTATTATATCAGCTTTATTATTAAAAAGTGGAGCCGCTCCTTTCCATTTTTGATTTCCTAATATAATAGAAGGTTTAACATGAATAAATGCTTTAATATTAATAACTTGACAAAAAATTGCACCTTTAATATTAATTTCTTATCTTAATATTAAATATTTATTATTAATTAGAGTAATTTTATCAGTTATTATTGGAGCTATTGGAGGATTAAATCAAACTTCTTTACGAAAATTAATAGCATTTTCTTCAATTAATCATTTAGGGTGAATATTAAGATCTTTAATAATTAGAGAATCAATTTGATTAATTTATTTTTTTTTTTATTCATTTTTATCATTTGTATTAACATTTATATTTAATATTTTTAAATTATTTCATTTAAATCAATTATTTTCTTGATTTGTTAATAGAAAAATTTTGAAATTTACATTATTTATAAATTTTTTATCATTAGGAGGATTACCTCCATTTTTAGGATTTTTACCAAAATGACTTGTAATTCAACAATTAACATTATGTAATCAATATTTTATATTAACACTTATAATAATATCAACTTTAATTACATTATTTTTTTATTTACGAATTTGTTATTCCGCTTTTATAATAAATTATTTTGAAAATAATTGAATCATAAAGATAAATATAAATAGTATTAATTATAATATATATATAATTATAACTTTTTTTTCAATTTTTGGATTATTTTTAATTTCTTTATTTTATTTTATATTTTAAGGCTTTAAGTTAATAAAACTAATAACCTTCAAAGCTATAAATAAAGAAATTTCTTTAAGCCTTAGTAAAACTTACTCCTTCAAAATTGCAGTTTGATATCATTATTGACTATAAGACCTAATTAATTTGTCCTTATTTGATTAAGAAGAATAAATCTTATATATAGATTTACAATCTATCGCCTAAACTTCAGCCACTTAATCAATAATCGCGACAATGATTATTTTCTACAAATCATAAAGATATTGGAACTTTATATTTTATTTTTGGAGCTTGAGCTGGAATAGTTGGAACATCTTTAAGAATTTTAATTCGAGCTGAATTAGGACATCCTGGAGCATTAATTGGAGATGATCAAATTTATAATGTAATTGTAACTGCACATGCTTTTATTATAATTTTTTTTATAGTTATACCTATTATAATTGGTGGATTTGGAAATTGATTAGTGCCTTTAATATTAGGTGCTCCTGATATAGCATTCCCACGAATAAATAATATAAGATTTTGACTTCTACCTCCTGCTCTTTCTTTACTATTAGTAAGTAGAATAGTTGAAAATGGAGCTGGGACAGGATGAACTGTTTATCCACCTCTATCCGCTGGAATTGCTCATGGTGGAGCTTCAGTTGATTTAGCTATTTTTTCTCTACATTTAGCAGGAATTTCTTCAATTTTAGGAGCTGTAAATTTTATTACAACTGTAATTAATATACGGTCAACAGGAATTTCATTAGATCGTATACCTTTATTTGTTTGATCAGTAGTTATTACTGCTTTATTATTATTATTATCACTTCCAGTACTAGCAGGAGCTATTACTATATTATTAACAGATCGAAATTTAAATACATCATTTTTTGACCCAGCGGGAGGAGGAGATCCTATTTTATACCAACATTTATTTTGATTTTTTGGTCATCCTGAAGTTTATATTTTAATTTTACCTGGATTTGGAATAATTTCTCATATTATTAGACAAGAATCAGGAAAAAAGGAAACTTTTGGTTCTCTAGGAATAATTTATGCTATATTAGCTATTGGATTATTAGGATTTATTGTATGAGCTCATCATATATTTACCGTTGGAATAGATGTAGATACTCGAGCTTATTTTACCTCAGCTACTATAATTATTGCAGTTCCTACTGGAATTAAAATTTTTAGTTGATTAGCTACTTTACATGGAACTCAACTTTCTTATTCTCCAGCTATTTTATGAGCTTTAGGATTTGTTTTTTTATTTACAGTAGGAGGATTAACAGGAGTTGTTTTAGCTAATTCATCAGTAGATATTATTTTACATGATACTTATTATGTAGTAGCTCATTTTCATTATGTTTTATCTATAGGAGCTGTATTTGCTATTATAGCAGGTTTTATTCACTGATACCCCTTATTTACTGGATTAACGTTAAATAATAAATGATTAAAAAGTCATTTCATTATTATATTTATTGGAGTTAATTTAACATTTTTTCCTCAACATTTTTTAGGATTGGCTGGGATACCTCGACGTTATTCAGATTACCCAGATGCTTACACAACATGAAATATTGTATCAACTATTGGATCAACTATTTCATTATTAGGAATTTTATTCTTTTTTTTTATTATTTGAGAAAGTTTAGTATCACAACGACAAGTAATTTACCCAATTCAACTAAATTCATCAATTGAATGATACCAAAATACTCCGCCAGCTGAACATAGATATTCTGAATTACCACTTTTAACAAATTAATTTCTAATATGGCAGATTAGTGCAATAGATTTAAGCTCTATATATAAAGTATTTTACTTTTATTAGAAAATAAATGTCTACATGAGCTAATTTAGGTTTACAAGATAGAGCTTCTCCTTTAATAGAACAATTAATTTTTTTTCATGATCATGCATTATTAATTTTAGTAATAATTACAGTATTGGTGGGATATTTAATATTTATATTATTTTTTAATAATTATGTAAATCGATTTCTTTTACATGGACAACTTATTGAAATAATTTGAACTATTTTACCAGCAATTATTTTACTATTTATTGCTCTTCCTTCTTTACGTTTACTTTATTTATTAGATGAAATTAATGAACCATCTGTAACTTTAAAAAGAATCGGCCATCAATGATATTGAAGTTACGAATATTCAGATTTTAATAATATTGAATTTGATTCATATATAATTCCAACAAATGAATTAATAACTGATGGATTTCGATTATTAGATGTTGATAACCGAGTAGTTTTACCCATAAACTCACAAATTCGAATTTTAGTAACAGCTGCTGATGTTATTCATTCTTGAACAGTACCTGCTTTAGGAGTAAAAGTTGACGGTACACCTGGACGATTAAATCAAACTAATTTTTTTATTAATCGACCGGGTTTATTTTATGGTCAATGTTCAGAAATCTGTGGAGCTAATCATAGATTTATACCGATTGTAATTGAAAGTGTTCCTGTAAATTACTTTATTAAATGAATTTCTAGAAATAACTCTTCATTAGATGACTGAAAGCAAGTACTGGTCTCTTAAACCATTTAATAGTAAATTAGCACTTACTTCTAATGATAAAAAATTAGTTAAAATCATAACATTAGTATGTCAAACTAAAATTATTAAATAATTAATATTTTTTAATTCCACAAATAGCACCTATTAGATGATTATTATTATTTATTATTTTTTCTATTACATTTATTTTATTTTGTTCTATTAACTATTATTCTTATATACCAAATTCACCTAAATCTAATGAATTAAAAAATATCAACTTAAATTCAATAAATTGAAAATGATAACAAATTTATTTTCTGTATTCGACCCCTCAGCTATTTTTAATTTTTCACTTAATTGATTAAGAACATTTTTAGGACTTTTAATAATTCCGTCAATTTATTGATTAATACCTTCTCGTTACAATATTATATGAAATTCAATTTTATTAACTCTTCATAAAGAATTTAAAACTTTATTAGGCCCATCAGGTCATAATGGATCTACTTTTATTTTTATTTCTTTATTTTCATTAATTTTATTTAATAATTTCATAGGATTATTTCCATATATTTTTACAAGAACAAGACATTTAACTTTAACTTTATCTTTAGCTTTACCTTTATGATTATGTTTTATATTATATGGATGAATTAATCATACACAACATATATTTGCTCATTTAGTTCCTCAAGGAACACCCGCTATTCTTATACCTTTTATAGTATGTATTGAAACTATTAGAAATATTATTCGACCTGGAACATTAGCTGTTCGATTAACTGCTAATATAATTGCTGGACATTTATTATTAACTCTTTTAGGAAATACAGGACCTTCTATATCTTATATATTAGTAACATTTTTATTAATAGCTCAAATTGCTTTATTAGTATTAGAATCAGCTGTAGCTATAATTCAATCTTATGTGTTTGCTGTATTAAGAACTTTATATTCTAGAGAAGTAAATTAATGTCTACACACTCAAATCACCCTTTCCATTTAGTGGATTATAGTCCATGACCATTAACAGGAGCTATCGGAGCTATAACAACTGTATCAGGTATAGTAAAATGATTTCATCAATATGATATTTCATTATTTGTATTAGGTAATATTATTACTATTTTAACTGTATATCAATGATGACGAGATGTATCACGAGAAGGAACATACCAAGGATTACATACTTATGCAGTAACTATTGGTTTACGATGAGGAATAATTTTATTTATTTTATCAGAAGTTTTATTTTTTGTGAGATTTTTTTGAGCTTTTTTTCACAGAAGTTTATCACCCGCTATTGAATTAGGAGCATCATGACCTCCTATAGGAATTATCTCATTTAATCCATTTCAAATTCCTTTATTAAATACAGCTATTTTATTAGCTTCAGGAATTACTGTAACTTGAGCCCACCATAGACTTATAGAAAATAATCATTCACAGACTACTCAAGGATTATTTTTTACAGTTTTACTAGGAATCTATTTTACAATTCTTCAAGCTTATGAATATATTGAAGCTCCATTTACTATTGCAGACTCAATTTATGGATCAACATTTTTTATAGCAACAGGATTTCACGGAATTCATGTATTAATCGGAACAACTTTTTTATTAGTATGTTTACTACGACATTTAAATAATCACTTCTCAAAAAATCATCATTTTGGTTTTGAAGCAGCTGCATGATATTGACATTTTGTCGATGTAATTTGATTATTTTTATATATCACAATTTACTGATGAGGAGGATAATTATATTATTAATTAAATATCTATATAGTATAAAAGTATATTTGACTTCCAATCATAAGGTCTATTAATTAATAGTATAGATAATTTTTTCTATTATTTTTATTGCTTTATTAATTTTACTAATTACAACTATTGTTATATTTTTAGCTTCAATTTTATCAAAAAAAGCTTTAATCGACCGAGAAAAAAGATCCCCATTTGAATGTGGATTTGATCCAAAATCTTCATCTCGATTACCATTTTCTTTACGTTTTTTTTTAATTACTATTATTTTTTTAATTTTTGATGTAGAGATTGCATTAATTCTACCTATAATTATTATTATAAAATATTCTAATATTATAATTTGAACAATTACTTCAATTATTTTTATTTTAATTTTATTAATTGGATTATACCATGAATGAAATCAAGGAATGTTAAATTGATCAAACTAATATATTTATATATATATAGGGTTGTAGTTAAATATAACATTTGATTTGCATTCAAAAAGTATTGAATATTCAATCTACCTTATTAATAACTGAATATGAAGCGATTGATTGCAATTAGTTTCGACCTAATCTTAGGTAATTATACCCTTATTCTTTAATTGAAGCCAAAAAGAGGCATATCACTGTTAATGATATAATTGAATTTTAAATTCCAATTAAGGAAATATGATGATCAAGTAAAAGCTGCTAACTTTTTTCTTTTAATGGTTAAATTCCATTTATATTTCTATTTATATAGTTTAAATAAAACCTTACATTTTCATTGTAATAATAAAATATTATATTTTTATAAATTACTAAAATTAATTCACTATATCCAAAGATTTAATAATCTCCATAACATCTTCAATGTCAAACTCTAGTATAAGCTATTTGGATATAAAAATAATAAAATTAATAAAATTAAAATTCAAAATACAAATAATAATAAATAAATTTTCAAAGAATTATTATGTATTAAAAATAAAGTTTTAGAATATATAGATAATTTTTGATATAAATGTTGACCTCCAAAATATTCTGATCAACCTTGATCAAAACTTTTTACAACTAATTGACCATAATTTAAAGGATAAAAAATTATACCATAAGTTCTAATATAAGGTATAAATCATATAGACCCTAAAAAAGTTCTTAAACTATATATAAATAAAGATTTATTTAAAAAAAATAAATTTCTTAAAGAAATTAAATATCCAAATAAACCCCCTACAATACATACAAATAATGTTAACAATTTTATATAAATAGGTAAACAAATTATATAAGGAAAAGGAAAAATCAATCAATTTAATATTCTACCTCCAATAATTCTTATAATTAATAATCCTATTATACCACGGAGTATAATTCAACTTTCATCATTTAATATATTCAATCTACCGCAATTTAAATCACCGGTTATTGAATAATAAACTAATCGAAATGAATAACTAACAGTTAAACCCGTAGAAAAATAGTATAAAAAAAATGAAAACATATTAACATTTCTAATTCTAACAATTTCTAAAATTATATCCTTAGAATAAAATCCAGCTAAAAAAGGTATTCCACATAAAGCTAAATTAGATACGTTAAAACAAGCTGAAGTTAAAGGTATATGAATTCTTAACCCCCCTATTAAACGAATATCTTGAGAATTATTTATATTATGAATAATAGCCCCAGCACATATAAACAATAATGCTTTAAATAAAGCATGAGTTAATAAATGAAATATAGCTAATTTTAAAAATCCTATAGACAAAATTCTTATTATTAAACCTAACTGACTTAAAGTAGATAAAGCAATAATTTTTTTTAAATCAAATTCAAAATTAGCTCCTAATCCAGCTATAAATATTGTTAATCCAGATAATAATAATATTAATTGTCCTAACCAAGAAGTTCTTAAGATAATATTAAATCGAATTAATAAATATACACCAGCTGTAACTAATGTAGAAGAATGAACTAAAGCAGAAACAGGTGTAGGAGCAGCTATAGCTGCAGGTAACCAAGAAGAAAAAGGAATCTGAGCTCTTTTAGTTATAGCAGCTAATATTACTAATCTTCCAATTATTAACATTTCAAATTCATTTTGTATAATTTCTAAATAAAAAATATAATTTCATCTTCCATAATTTAATATTCAAGCAATAGAAAGAAGTAAAGCTACATCCCCAATTCGATTAGATAACGCAGTTAATATACCAGCATTATAAGATTTAATATTTTGAAAATAAATTACTAAACAATAAGAAACAAGTCCTAAACCATCTCACCCTAATAAAATTCTAATTAAATTTGGTCTAATAATTAACAATATTATTGATAAAACAAATATTAATACTAATATAATGAATCGATTAATATGATTATCATTTATTATGTATTCTTTTCTATAAAAAATCACTAAAGAAGAAATTATAAGAACAAAAGATATAAATAATAAACTTATTCAATCAAAAAGAAAAGTTATAACAATTCTTATAGAATTTAAAGAAACTAATTCTCACTCAATAAAATAAATCATATCATTTAACAAAAAATATAAACTTAATAAAAAACATGATAAACTTATAGAAATTAAATTAACAAATCTAATTCTACAAATAGATAAATATTTCATGATTTAAAATGAATATTTTCATATCACTAACACCACAAATTAGTATTTTTTTTAAACTATTTAAATATAATCATAATATAAATGATTCTCTTTTTAAAATTAATAAATTTAAAGGCAATCAATGTAACAATATTAATAAATATTCTCGAATTTTACCTCTTCTAAATGAATATACTCCAGAAAATAATTTACCATGCTGACTAAAAGAATATAAATATAAAGTATAAGCAGCTCTAAAAAAAGATAAAAAAGATAATAAAATTATAGAAATTCAAGATCAAGAAACAATTCTATTTAATAAAGAAATTTCTCCTAATAAATTTAATGTTGGAGGAGCTGCTATATTAGCTGATCTTAATAAAAATCATCATAAAGTTATCGAAGGTATAAAATTTAATAAACCTTTATTAATTAATATTCTTCGACTTCCAAGACGTTCATAAGATACATTAGCTAAACAAAATAACCCAGAAGAACATAAACCATGAGCAATTATTAATGTATAAGAACCACATAAACCTCAATAAGTTATAGTTAAAAGTCCTGATAGAACAATTCCTATATGAGCAACAGATGAATAAGCAATTAAAGCCTTTAAATCAGTTTGACGTAAACAAACTAATCTAACTAATACACCTCCTACTAATCTAATTCTAATTCAAACAAATCTATACTTCAAATTTATTAACTGTAAAAAACTAATAACTCGTAATATTCCATAACCTCCTAATTTTAGTATAATACCTGCTAAAATTATAGACCCAGAAACTGGAGCTTCAACATGAGCTTTAGGTAATCATAAATGAACTAAAAATATTGGTATTTTTACTAAAAAGGCACACAATAAACAAAAATATAATAAATCGTAATTAAACATAAAATTATTTATTAAATAAAAATTTATAGAACCAATTTTATTTATTACATAAAAAATACCAATTAATATAGGTAAAGAAACTAATAAAGTATAAAATAATAAATATAAACCAGCTTGTAAACGTTCTGGCTGATAACCTCAACCTAAAATTAAAAATAATGTAGGAATTAGTCTTCTTTCAAAAAATAAATAAAATATAAATAATCTTATTCTTGAAAAAGTTAAAATCAACAATAATAATAAAATAATAATATTTAATAAAAATAAATTTTTATAATTATTATGTTTATTAATTATTTCTCTAGCTAATAATATTAATGAACAAATTCATAAACTTAATAAAATTAATCCATAAGATAATATATCACAACCTAAAAAATAAGAAATTTCTGATCAATAATTTATAAAATTATTTATTAATAAAAAAATAAATCTAATAAAAAATATTATAATTTGTACCATTCAATATATATTATTAATAAAACAAAAAGGAATTAAAAATAATAAAAAAAAAATAATTTTTAACATTATATAATTCTAAAAGATTGAAAATAATCATTACCATGAGTACGAATTATAGAAACTAAAATTGATAAACCTAAGGCCCCTTCACATACTCTAAATGTCAAAAATATTATTCTAAAATAACTTTCATAATTTAATATATTTAAATAAATAAATAATATAAAAAATAATATTAAAACAATAAATTCTAAACTTAAAAGTATTGAAAGTAAATGTTTCCGATTAGAAACAAAACAAAATAACCCTAAAATAAATAAAATTATAGGTAAACTTCAATATAAAATTATAATCATTAGTTTTAATAGTTTAATAAAAACATTGGTCTTGTAAATCAAAAATAAGATTATTTCTTTTAAAACTTCAAGAGAAAAGAAATTTCTTTTTCATTAATCCCCAAAATTAATATTTTAAATAAACTACCTCTTGAAATTATTCAATTAATATTATATTCATTAATTATTACTACTTCCATTATTTTTCTAAATATAATTCATCCATTAGCTTTAGGATTAACTTTATTAATTCAAACAATTTTTGTATGTTTACTAACTGGATTAATAACTAAAAGTTTTTGATATTCATATATTTTATTTTTAATTTTTTTAGGAGGAATACTTGTATTATTTATTTACGTAACATCTTTAGCCTCTAATGAAATATTTAATTTATCAATAAAATTAACTCTATTTTCTTCATTAATTTTAATTTTTATATTAATTTTATCATTTATTATAGATAAAACTTCTTCTTCTTTATTTTTAATAAATAATGATATACAATCTATTATTAATATAAATTCTTATTTTATAGAAAATTCTTTATCTTTAAATAAATTATATAATTTTCCTACAAATTTTATTACAATTTTATTAATAAATTATTTATTAATTACTTTAATTGTTATTGTAAAAATTACAAAATTATTTAAAGGACCTATTCGAATAATATCTTAATTAATGAATAAACCTTTACGAAATTCCCATCCTCTATTTAAAATTGCCAATAATGCTTTAGTAGATTTACCAGCTCCAATTAATATTTCAAGATGATGAAATTTTGGATCATTACTTGGATTATGTTTAATTATTCAAATTTTAACCGGATTATTTTTAGCTATACATTACACAGCTGATATTAATCTAGCTTTCTATAGTGTTAATCATATTTGTCGAGACGTTAATTATGGTTGATTATTACGAACTTTACATGCTAACGGTGCATCATTTTTTTTTATTTGTATTTACTTACATGTAGGACGAGGAATTTATTACGGTTCATATAAATTTACTCCAACTTGATTAATTGGAGTAATTATTTTATTTTTAGTAATAGGAACAGCTTTTATAGGATACGTATTACCTTGAGGACAAATATCATTTTGAGGAGCTACTGTAATTACTAATTTATTATCAGCTATCCCTTACTTAGGTATAGATTTAGTTCAATGATTATGAGGTGGATTTGCTGTTGATAATGCCACTTTAACTCGATTTTTTACATTCCATTTTATTTTACCTTTTATTGTTCTTGCTATAACTATAATTCATTTATTATTCCTTCATCAAACAGGATCTAATAATCCTATCGGATTAAATTCTAATATTGATAAAATTCCTTTTCATCCTTATTTTACATTTAAAGATATTGTAGGATTTATTGTAATAATTTTTATTTTAATTTCATTAGTATTAATTAGACCAAATTTATTGGGAGACCCTGATAATTTTATTCCAGCAAATCCTTTAGTAACACCTGCCCATATTCAACCAGAATGATATTTTTTATTTGCTTATGCTATTTTACGATCTATTCCAAATAAATTAGGAGGAGTTATTGCATTAGTTTTATCAATTGCAATTTTAATAATCCTTCCTTTTTATAATTTAAGAAAATTCCGAGGGATTCAATTTTATCCTATTAATCAAGTAATATTCTGATCTATATTAGTAACAGTAATTTTATTAACTTGAATTGGAGCTCGACCAGTTGAAGAACCTTATGTATTAATTGGACAAATTCTAACTGTTATATATTTCTTATATTATTTAGTAAACCCATTAATTACAAAATGATGAGATAATTTATTAAATTAAATAGTTAATGAGCTTGAATAAGCATATGTTTTGAAAACATAAGATAGAATTTAATTTTCTATTAACTTTTACTAAAAAAAATTCACTATAATAAAGAAAATAATAAAATTTTAAACCCAATAAAAAATAATAAATAATTTAAAGAAAAAGATAAAAAACATTTTCAAGCTAAATATATTAATTTATCATAACGAAATCGAGGTAAAGTTCCTCGAACTCAAATAAAAACAAAAGAAATAAAAGTTAATTTTATATAAAATAATAAATTAAACACATCACAACCTAAAAAAATAACGCAAAATAATATTCTTATAAATAAAATTCTCGCATATTCAGCTATAAAAATTAAAGCAAAACCCCCTCTTCTATATTCTACATTAAATCCTGAAACTAATTCTGATTCTCCTTCAGCAAAATCAAAAGGAGTCCGATTAGTTTCAGCTAATGAAATAGATATTCAAACTAAAGCTATAGGAAATAAAATAATTAAAAATCACATATAAACTTGATAAAAAAAAAAATAAATTATATTATAACTTCCAATTAAAAAAATAAAAGATAATAAAATTAAAGCTAAACTAACTTCATAAGAAATAGTCTGAGCCACAGCTCGCAAACCTCCTAATAAAGCATAATTAGAATTAGACGACCAACCAGCTACTATAACAGTATAAACCCCCAATCTAGTACAACATAAAAAAAATAAACCACCCAAATTAAAAGAATATAATTTTACAAAAAAAGGCATACATATTCAAACAAATAATGATAAAAATAAAGAAAAAATTGGAGAAATATAATATCTTAAATAATTAGATAATAAAGGATAAGTTTGTTCTTTTGTAAATAATTTAATCGCATCACAAAAAGGTTGAGGAATTCCTATTAAACCAACTTTATTAGGACCTTTACGAATTTGAATATATCCTAAAACTTTTCGTTCTAATAAAGTTAAAAAAGCTACACTTACTAATACACAAATAATTAATAACAAACTACCAATTAATGACAAAATAAATTCTATATAAAACAAGTACTATTTGTAATAAAAATCACATATATAAATTCTAAATTTATTGCACTAATCTGCCAAAATAGTTTTATATTAATAATATTCTTATAAAAAATATAATTATTTTGATATTTGGTCCTTTCGTACTAAAATATCATAATTTTTTAAAGATAGAAACCAACCTGGCTTACACCGGTTTGAACTCAGATCATGTAAGAATTTAAAAGTCGAACAGACTTAAAATTTGAACGGCTACACCCAAAATTATATCTTAATCCAACATCGAGGTCGCAATCTTTTTTATCGATATGAACTCTCCAAAAAAATTACGCTGTTATCCCTAAAGTAACTTAATTTTTTAATCATTATTAATGGATCAAATATTCATAAATTTATGTTTTTAAAAAATTAAAAGTTTTTTAAATTTTAATATCACCCCAATAAAATATTTTTATTTATTAAAATTTAATTAATCTATATAATTAAAATAAAAAAAAATATAAAGATTTATAGGGTCTTCTCGTCTTTTAAATAAATTTTAGCTTTTTGACTAAAAAATAAAATTCTATAAAAATTTTAAATGAAACAGTTAATATTTCGTCCAACCATTCATTCCAGCCTTCAATTAAAAGACTAATGATTATGCTACCTTTGCACAGTCAAAATACTGCGGCCATTTAAAATTTTCAGTGGGCAGGTTAGACTTTATATATAATTCAAAAAGACATGTTTTTGTTAAACAGGCGAATATTATTTTTGCCGAATTCTTTATTTAAACTTTTCATATAAATTAATTTTAACATTATTATATACTAATTTTATCATTATTACTTAATTTTAATAATTAAAACTAACATTTTAATAAATAATTAAAATTTAATAAATAATTTAATTTATAAAATAAATTATAACACATTTTTTAATAATTGCTAATTCTAAGCATATATTTATTAAATCTATTTAATATTTTTAAAAATTTATTTTATAGCTTATCCCATAAAACATTAAAATTATAAATTAATTAATTAAATAAATAATTAAGTAAATTTATAATTTCTAAATTAAATTTATTTCTTAAAAAACTAGATACCTTTAAAAACGAATAACATTTCATTTCTAATATAATATTATAAATAATTTTATCACATTAACTTAAATATTATATTAACTCTTTTAAAATCGAGAAAAATAAATATTTATTTTTTATTTAATAAACACTGATACACAAGGTACAATAAATTAAATTTTCTTTTAAAATAAAATTTTTTCAAATTATTTCAATTTTCTTTTACAATACTAATAAACTATTATTAAAATTATTTTTTCTTTAAACAATACTAAAACTTTAAATTTTATAGTTATTTCTAATAATTTTCTAAAAAATAATAAAAATTAATAAATAAAAACTAACTCAATTTATATTGATTTGCACAAAAATCTTTTCAATGTAAATGAAATACTTTACTTAATAAGCTTTAAATTGTCATTCTAGATACACTTTCCAGTACATCTACTATGTTACGACTTATCTTACCTTAATAATAAGAGCGACGGGCGATGTGTACATATTTTAGAGCTAAAATCAAATTATTAATCTTTATAATTTTACTACTAAATCCACTTTCAAAAATTTTTTCATAATTTTATTCATATAAATAAATTTATTGTAACCCATTATTACTTAAATATAAGCTACACCTTGATCTGATATAAATTTTTATTAAAATTATTGAATATTATTATTCTTATAAAATATTCTGATAACGACGGTATATAAACTGATTACAAATTTAAGTAAGGTCCATCGTGGATTATCGATTAAAAAACAGGTTCCTCTAGATAGACTAAAATACCGCCAAATTTTTTAAGTTTCAAGAACATAACTATTACTACTTTAGCAATTTATTTACATTTTAAATAATAGGGTATCTAATCCTAGTTTTTTATTAAAATTTTTTAACCTCAATTACATTTTTATATAATAATTTAAATATAAAATTTCACTTAATATATTTAATTTTATTATTATTAATAAATTTAATTTAATTAATACTAAAAAAATTTATTTGTATTAATGGTATAACCGCGACTGCTGGCACCAATTTAGTCAATACTTTTTTATATTGCTATTTCTAAATTTCTTTAATTAATAATATTAATTACTGCGAATAAATTTTCATATTTATTTTTTAAATAAATATAAAATCACACAAAAATTTACATATAAATCAAATTAATAACAAATTTTTAAGCCAAAATAAAACTTTAAGTTTTTATTTTTGATTTTTTATTATTAATTAAATATTAATAATTTTTATTAAAATAATTTTTTAAAGAAAAATTAAAATTAATTTTAATTAAATATTAAAATAATTTAATTTTATAATAAATTTTTATCATATTATAATAATATAAAAATTTTATAAATTTATTTTTTAAATTTTACAAAATTTTTAAAATTTTTATTTTTTTTTAAAAAAATAATTTTTAACAAAAAAAAAAAATTATCAAAAATTAATATAAAATAAATTTTAATTTTAAAATTAAAAATTTTAATTTTACACTTTTTCAAAAATATTTTTTTTTTTAAAAAAAAAATTTTTTTTAAAAAAAAATTTTTTTTTAAAAAAATTTTAAAAAATTATAGATTAATTTCTTTTAAATGACTAAAAAAAATTTTTTTTTTAAGTATTTTAAAACTTTTTTTTTACAATTTTTAAAAAAATATATAAATATAAATTTTAAAAAAAATTTTTTTTTTTAAAAAAATGAAAATTATATTATAAAAATATTTTTTTTACAAAAATGAAAATTTAATCTATTAAAAAAAAATTATTAAAATTTTTATGAATAAATAAAAAAAGTAATAAATTTATTAAAAATCAATATATATATTTAATAAATAATTTGATTATTAATTAAATTATACGAATAATAAATATAATAAATAATTTATTTTAATCACTAAATCTGAAATAATTATATATATATATATATATATATGTAAATAAATAAAAATAAATTTATTCCCCCTATTTATAAATTTATTCCCCCTATTTATAAATTTATTATATAATTAAAACTTAAAAA
>JAVDPJ010000016.1:39999-50328 GCA_034780015.1 Urosalpinx cinerea
GGCCCTTAAACTTTTTGTGCATAATGTACATAAGTCTGTTGAGAACTTTGGGAGGTAGGAGGAGAGGGGAGGGTATATATGGTAGTTAGTTTTTGCACAAAATCTCATGTGTTCGATGCTTAGCCTATGGTACCCTGGGCAGTTATATTTCTCACAGAAAATGAAGTTAACGTTTGTGGTAAGTTAGTACATGATAGTCATATCTTGCACTGACATTTCCATTTGTTGTCATGTATCACAAGGGCAGAAATCAACTGGTTATGTGTGTAGTAAGGAAAGTGGGGAGAATTGTTACCAATTTTGTTGTTGTTTTTTTTAATGCTGATAATCATGTCTCAAATTTCTCTTTAAGAAATATAATATGTGGATATTTCTTTGGGGTATGGAGAGGGAGAAGGGTTTCAGTGACAATACTTTTAAGTCCTTTCAGTATTATTTTCCAACATGAATATCACTATTTTCCAACATGAATATCATTCATTGGACTGAAAGGTGATTGTGCCTTCAAATTTTCGTAATGAAAAGTCATGATTCACCAGGGTCCGAGCCTTACATTACCTCTTTTCCTGTGCAGTTATATTTGTCATCATTCCATTGGTTGTCGTTTTTCTGTTTGTCCCTCCATTATTCCATTCATCAATGAGAAACCTTCCCACATTCTCCTTGCACTTTTCTCAGGTGAGCTGGATGAAATGAGAGTAATGCCAAGATACTGTAAGCTTTTTAGATGTTTTTGTAAGGGTTGTTTTTTGTTGTTTTTTTTGGGGGGGTTGTTTGTTTGTTTGTTTTTGAGTAGATCATTCCTGTATACAAACAATGCCAAAATACTTTAAGATTGGGGGGTTTTGTGTGTGGTGGTTTTTTGTGAACAGATCATTCCTGTTATTTTTGTTATGCAAACATTTATGTGTGCTCAACAAGACTCCCCCCGTCTTGTATGAAATACCCGGTATATTCTCACTGTTTTAAGTACAAGTGCCCTTTGACCAAAACCTGGTGTCATCTTGCATGCTAACGTACATATGTAGTCATGAATTATGTCGTACACCTGTAGTCATGAATTATGTCGTACACCTGTAGTCATGAATCATGTCGAGGCATTGTGGACATTCAGATGGAGAGAACAGTCTCATACTTACACACAAATACTCTGGCAGCTTCGTTTCTCCATGTATTCATTGTGCGTCAGACACTTCTGTGAAATGTATTTCTATGTGACTTTGATCTTCTTTCTTTTGTATACTGAGTGTGTGGGCATGGATTTTTCCCTCACTTTGGTATGAACCAAGCTCAAATACGGGTTTATACATTTTCTATACCTGAAGTGTGCCTTTTAGCCATTTTGGAATATGTGGTTTGTATTAGCCATGTTTTGAATATGTGGATTGTATGTGTGACCAGACTATTAAGATTTGAGATTGTTTTGAATGTCACAAGGCATTATCTTTGTGTGGTAAAAAAAAAATCCATGTTTTTAAACATCAAATCTGCAGGGAAGATAAATGTTGTGAGCAATTAAATGTATTTTGTATACATTACTGAGTGAGCATTTGACTCTTGCAAGTGTGAATCCACACACACACACTCAAATAAACTTGTGCACACATACACACAAACACGTGCGTGTGCACACATGCTCACACAGAGAGAATATCATTACACTTTATTGCCACTGAAGCCAAATAAAACTTCACATGCATTTAACCAATGTCACCGAGCTTTGCAGAAACTGCAAAACTGGTACAAAACAGGAATGCTTATCTCCACATGAGTACATACTTTATCCTGACTACACCTCCCAATTTCATTTCCAGAATCTTCAGCAACAATCACTGGGGAAGTGGGGGGGAGGGGGTAATGATTTAAAAAAAAAAAAGTGATGACTACTGAATTATGACAATCCACTGAGGCTGAAAATGTCTCCTATTCCACAGAAATGAAGGAGAAAATGGTGGTACAACAGTGACATAAACGTGCAAAACCTCCCTGTTTTACTCCTGTCTGAAAGTCTTTCAGTAACACAAACTCCAAATATTACATCACAGAAATGATCAGGTTCCATCAACACTTGAAAACAGGCTGATGCTGTTCTCACTATCCTTTACCTCCTCCAAGGCATATCCAATCAAGGAGACATAATTTCACCAACCACAATTCCTCTGTTTCAAGTTTTCAGTCTTATTTCTAAACAAAGACGCCAAGAAAGATCATGTCTTGGGCTGCTAGTTACGAACACGGGGGAAGTTATATGAAGGAAGGGGTTTCTATACATAAATATGTGCAGCAAAAAAAAAACAAAAAAAAAACAAAAAAAATCCCTAGCAGGAACTTAATCTCATACAGACAAACTGGGATCAATAATACATTCTCTCTCTCTTCGTACACTACACAGAAACATAATATTCCTCATTCGACTCCACAACCAAAGCACATGCTACAAGTACTAAAGTAGTCCATGAACAGAAAAACACCACAGTGATGGTCGTTACAGTTTCTAAACAGTTGGTGCCCCCGTGATTAATTAAACAATGAAAAAAGAGCGGCGAGGTGTGCGTTCAGTTGTGAAGGATGGTCTCGTAGGCTCCCTGCACGCCTGTGTAGATGTCCAGAACACGACACTTCATGGACAGCTGAAACATCCACATCATCGGGTCAGCCACTGACATGCACAGTTCTCAATCAGTCAATCAATGTTCACAGCCTAGTTGACCACAAGGTTGTCAACTCTGCGGCCATATCGAGGCTATGAACTCCTTTTCCACATCAAATTATCAAGCAAAGTAGGCCATTTTTCCCTGCAATTACCCAATATTTTCACTGGCTTGCACGATCAGGACTATGTACTATGCATCGTATTTCTAAAATATCCCGCTCCAGCCTCTTCAGAGATTAACAGCTCTGAACTCGTCATGCAAAAAAGGAACAAAATCTTAGGATCAGAACAGATGCATGTGACTATTCTCTTTCGCAAGAACTATCCTCCCCCCCACATGCACACCATACCCCAGCCCCCCACCACCACCCCAAAAAAGGGGGGGAAAATACATTTTGCTCCTGACTAAGATTCTGGGGTTGGCATGTCTGAAATGACAATTATCAAACAACGCCCATTATGGTGTGAATAAATTCCCTGTGTCACACAGCGAGTTAAGTTGGGGTTGGATGGGGCAATCTTGAGTTTAGCCAGCACCTTGATGCCACTGCTCAGCTTGAGAGTGTGTGTTTGTGTTACTGAAAATACTAAGGGCTATTTAAGATCAAGTGCAAGAAATGTACATTATTATCATTACTGTTATCATCATCAATACTCACAGTGAAGTTGGGGTTGGATGGGGCGATCTTGAGTTCAGCCAGCACCTTGATGCCGTTGCTCAGCTTCAGAGACTGGTACAGCATGTCCTGACCTTCCACATTGCGCTTGGCGATCGTGAAGATGTTGTTGTTCCGCAGCTTCTGAGACACCGTGTCTGCAAAGGACAAATGCCCTGATTAACGGACTGAAAGCCACACCTTGTCTTGAAAGGAAAAGAAATAAGGTAAATGACATGCAAGTTACACCCTGCTTGGCGATTGTGAAGATGTTGTTCCGCAGCTTTTGAAACATCTGGAAAGGAAAAGAAATACTGTATGTGACAGACTAAGCCATTTCATTGAACGACTGTAAGCCACTTTGGTTTGCTTGGGTTTTTTAATGATCTGTTATACAACTAGAGATCAAAACGTCATGGGTTTGATTCCTGATCAGAGCCTCGACTTTTCCCCCATCCACTAGACCAAAGATGGGGTGTGGTCTGGGTACTAGTCTTTTGGATGAGACGATAAACTGAGGTCACATGTGCAGGATGCATTCAGCATTCAGCGCAGGTAAAAGAACCCATGGCAATGAGAGAGTTGTCCCTGGCAAAATTCTGTAGAAAATCCACCCTGATAGGCAAACAAATACACAATGCAGAAAAGAAAAAAAATGGTGGCATTGCACTGTGGCAACGTGCCCTACCCAGGGAGAGCAGCCCAAATTTCATGCAGAGAAAATCTGCTGTGACAATAAAGTACATGTATATCAAAATAAAATGAAATAATGCATAAACTATTTCGGTCAATAAGCCGCACAGCAGCTTCGCTTTGACGCATCAATCGTATGATACATCACTGACAAGCCACTAATCGAAAGTACAAAACATATACACCATCAACATGGAGCAAAGTTGGCTACCACTTCACCTGGCCTTCAGTTCATCTGTTTTCTGCCAGTCTGCTGCTCTTAGTTTTGGCAGAAAGGAAAGGGTCTATTTTGTACAGAACTAAAGGAGAATCGTCAGCAAAGTTTGAAGACACCATATGGTCCAGAATTTTGTTTAAATTACAATAATTTTACTATAAATTGTCCGGCAGTGAAAGCTATTTTATTTTGTCACTGGCCAGTTCTGATGTGACTCTGAATGAGCTGGTAGGATTTTAAATTAAAATAATAATAATAATAACAATAAAACATTAACTAACTAGCGTTGTGTTGCACATCATTAATGACGTACTGGACCTCGTTGGTGGTGGGAATCTCCTTCCAGGAAGCCAGGAACTCTTTCTTGTCCACACACACACACACACACAACAACAGTAATAACAATAATAACAATAACAACAACAGTATGATAACTGACCAGCGTTGTGTTGCACATCATTAATGACGTACTGGACCTCGTTGGTGGTGGGAATCTCCTACCAGGAAGCCAGGAATTCTTTCTTGTCCACACACACACAGTTACAATAATAACAATAACAACAACAGTATGATAACTGACCAGCGTTGTGTTGCACATCATTGATGACATACTGGACCTCGTTGGTGGTGGGGATTTCCTTCCAGGAAGCCAGGAACTCTTTCTTGTCCACACACACACACACACTATAACAACAATAACAATAACAACAACAGTATGAAAACTGACCAGCGTTGTGTTGCACATCATTGATGACGTACTGGACCTCGTTGGTGGTGGGGATTTCCTTCCAAGAGGCCAGGAACTCTTTCTTGTCCACACACACACACAACAACAGTAATAACAATAATAACAATAACAACAGTATGAAAACTGACCAGCGTTGTGTTGCACATCATTGATGACGTACTGGACCTCGTTGGTGGTGGGGATCTCCTTCCAGGAGGCCAGGAACTCTTTCTTGTCCATCTCCCCATCCTCCATGAACAGAACATGCATGGAAATTGCGGAGCTGAAGTAGAACACGTCTATGTTGTTCTTCACCGCAACCTGTAACAATAACAACAACATGTTTCAATGTAATCAAGTAAACTGATTCCTTCGTCAATTTTTTTTTTAAGTTTTCAATTTCAGTTTTTCCCAAGGTGTTACAGCATTCAGAACAATCCATATATGCTTCACCACACCTGCCAAGCAGATGCTTGACCAACTGCATAACCAAATGCGCTGCGTCAAGCCTCATATGCATGTTGGGTATTTTCATTTTTCCACAACCCATCAAATGCTGACATGGATTATGGGATCTTTAACGTGCGTACTTTATCTTCTGCATGTGTGTACACACGAAGGGAAATAAGACACTAGCAAGTCTGCACATAAGATTACCTAGGAGACTGTAAAAGTCCACACATTTCTCCAGGCGCTACCAGGATTCGAACAAACGATTCCAAGATCTATCCACTTGGCTATCGCACCTGTCATTCAACACCACCAAATAAAAATAAGGAAAAAACCTACCCACATAACCCTCTCACCTGCAACATGAGGAGGGGGTCCATCTTTTGCACCTGGCCGGTGGTGTTGAGCTGTAGGGAGCTGCTGGCACTGCTGTTGGGGATCAGGGGACTTTGCACCTGCATGGGACTGGCAGGTGTCAGCCCAAAACTGAAAACACACGCGCGATATTTACCATGATGCATATCACTGTCAACTGTCAAACAACAAGGAACAGGATTCAAACCCATGACCCTTCAGTTTCTAGATGGGTGCCACTACCGCTAGACCACCACCAAGCCACCACTTTCACTATCTGGTATATTTGGTATCACTATCTAGGTATATTTGGTATATATCTTATTGTCACTGCAGAATTTCTCTGGTGGAGTAAGATCATGAATCCTATGCTCTACCAATTGAGCTATCTGCCTCCATGTCTTTGAAAATAGCACTCACATTTGCTGACTGATGGTGAGTACTACAGATGTGTATATCTCTCAGCTGACGACATTGAAAAGAATCTTGACTACAACCTTATCAAAATTTATAAAGCATGACTGACGTCCGTAGCATCATTATCATCATTTGATCATAATAAATCATGAAAAATCATCTCTCATCCCTTATGGATTCTTTCATGGTATGGAAGATACATAAAATTAAAGGCAAAGCATAATCCATCAACAACTGAAATAAAGGACACAAATAAAATAAAGCGGTGACTTCAATAAACTTCTATGATGAGCAAAAATGAAATTATGGTCACAAAGTACTGATTTCAATAAACTTCCAAACATAAACTGTATTCTGTACACAATTTACACCTTAACCATTCTGAACAATGAAATCGTGTCTGACGATAAAACCATTCTATCAGAAACACTCCTCAAATCACTTTCAGCTTTCTCATATACAGCAGCTCAAGTCGACTTCTTTTCTTTCTTTTCTTCTCCTACGCAGGCTTTCAACTCCTGCGAGCGCCCCGAATCTAAGCCCATAAATTCACAATGAAACTGCCTACCTAAACTTGGGGGTAGATTTCTGCATGCATGGCAGTTTCCCCCCCCCCCCACCCCCCTGCCATGAAGGCAACCATGGCACAAGTCAAGAAAAAAACATGCACAAAAAGAGCACCAACCCAAAATGTTTCCAGATTCTGCCCTCACCTGTTTTTGTTGAACTGTATGGCGAAGCCAGACATGGGCTGCATGGCTTTGTTGGTGAAGGTCAGCTCCATGAAAATCTGGCCGTTTTTGCGCGCAAATGTGCCGGTGACTTCAAGACCTTTGCCTTTAGCTGCTGGTAGCCACACCTGCACAGAAACACGGCGAATGCAGGTACAGAAACACGACAAATATAGGTTTTTCAATTTTTGCAAGTGCCAAAAATCTAAGCACATAAATTCACTAGAAACTGACCTACCTAACCTTGAGTTTTGCAAGTATAAAGCATTTTTTTTTTGTTCAGCTTTTTTATCCTGCCATAAAGGCAGCCAAGCCCCAAGTTCAAAGAGGAATGAAGTAACAAACCTTATCATTTCTGAATTCTGATGCTGCTAACAGTCACTAATTGACTGACAAAAATAAACCATAAACTAATCCACAATCTACACTCACAATTTCTTCCACTTCTCTTAGTACATTTAATGTTTCAGCTTTTTTTTTAATCTAAATTTTATATTCATCTTCTTATAAATGAGGTTTACGTACACATGCAACACACCTAGCCTATAAGTAACATGAATGAATCAAACTGTCAATAATAAAGGGAAATTAGGTGACTGCTGGATTCTGGGAACGAATATAAAAAGACTCAGTAGTGAAGAAGAAGACCTCTGCCCGAAACATTTACCATCAAGCCTTCTCCTACAAAGGAGAAACATTTACCATCAAGCCTTCTCCTACAAAGGAGAAACATTTACCATCAAGCCTTCTCCTACAAAGGATCTTTTTAACCTCCAGACCCAAGGTTAGTGTCTGATTTCTATTGATAATAACGTCAACAGGAAGAAACTCATTCCTGTCAACAGAATGTTCTCACCTCTGCTGGGGGGACGTAGGAGTTGGACGAGGCAGCCCCAAAAATATCCCCCAGTCCACCGAGACTGTCCATGCCGCCTCCCCCTCCTCCTAGCTGTAGAGACGAAACAGTTCACTGTCACTCACACTGAATGGGAAGAGAGTAATACCATTTACTGGAGCACACATGCCACAACAAATTACACATATACACACATCACATACACCCCCACCCCCCCCTCCCCCCCACACACACACACAACCATCCATCCACACACACACATACACACGCTACCCCCTACATACCACATACATCCCACACCCACCCAAACACATACACATATTATACACGCTCCTTGCCCTCCCCCTACCCTCCCCCCAATACACACACCCCACATTCACACATCCACAGACAGGGGGGGGCCGGGGGAAAAAAGGGTGGCGCTTCATTGTGGTGACATGCTCTCCCCAGGGAGGGCAGTCTGAACTTCATGCAGAAAAAAAGTCAGCTGTGATGATAAAGTATAAACCATACCATACCAAACATACACCACCTTTCCAACCAAACACCACAAATACCCACAACCCCTCCTCCCCCCCACTCTCCACCACCACTCCACCCACATACACACACCACATACACCACCATCACCACACACAACCACACACACACACACCCCACCCACACACACCACTACCATCACCACACACACACACACATACACCCCACCCACACACACCACTACCATCACCACACACATACACACACACACACACACATATACACACAAACTAAAAAAAACTCACCAAAGAATCCAAGCCTTCACCACCCAAAAAGTCGACAACACCCGTTTGCACGGGCTGAGAGGACTGAGGCATCTGCTGGTACAGCTGTTGCTGCTGGAATGGGGTGGGTCCACCCAGATCCATGTCCAGGAGGTCCCCGATCAGGGAGTCTGCACCCGGGATCACCGTGGCCTGGGGGGCTGCCGGAGCCCCGCCTGGGGCAGCCTCGGCTGTGCTGGCCACCTCCGCTCCCAGGCTATCCCTGGAGAGAAAATGTGTATCCATTTATATCCATGTAGTACCCAGGCTATCTATGGAGAGAAAATGTGTATCCATTTATATCCATGTAGTACCCTGGTTTTCCCTGGAGAGAAAATGTGTATCCATTTATATCCATGTAGTACCCAGGCTATCCCTGGAGAGAAAATGTGTATCCATTTATATCCCTGTAGTACCAAGATTATCCCTGGAAAGAAAATATGTATCCATTTATATCCATGTAGTACCCAGGTTTTCCCTGAAGATATATATCCATTTATATCCATGTAGTACCAAGATTATCCCTGGAGAGATATATCCATTTATATCCATGTAGTACCAAGATTATCCCTGGAGAGAAAATATGTACCCATTTATATCCATGTAGTACCAAGATTATCCCTGGAAAGAAAATATATATCCATTTATATCCATGTAGTACCAAGATTATCCCTGAAGATATATATCCATTTATATCCATGTAGTACCCTGGTTTTCCATGAAGATATATCCATGTATATCCATGCAGTATCAAGATTATCCCTGGAGACAAAATATGTATCCATTTATATCCATGTAGGACCAAGGTTATCCCTGGAGAAAAGTGACTGTGAGATGGTGGTACATGTACCAAGGTTATCCCTGGGGAGAGAAAAGTGATTGTGAGAGGGTCAGCATGCTCAAGATGTCATAAAGATCATCTGGGACACCTAAGGCTAATCTGATGAACGCAAAACCCCTTGACTTTTACCAATAGCAAACATCTGGAAATAATCAAGAATAAACTACAAATGCATGAAAACACACACACACACACACATTACACACACACTACACACACACACACTACACACTACACACACACTACAAACACACACACTCAAGAAAGCACACACAGGCACGCACACACAAACAGACCCCATGCATTCACAACCCCACCGCACACTTACGACTGAGAGCGAGGAGGCAGCGAGCGCCGCATGGAAGCCTTGCCCTCAACAAAGGCGTTGGGGGGCTTGTGGTACACAGAGGCCAGGCTGGAGATGTGACAGATCAGTTCGTCCAGCAGCGTGGGCTCCAACAGGTCCGTCTCCTCAGAGATGAGGGGTTTCTCCGCCAGAACGACTTCCTTGGCAGCTGCAGGGTCCGTGGAGAGCAGGCGCCAGTAGATGTAGCCGCGGTCACGCAGGTCAGGGTTGTCGCTGTCCTGTTGGGTGCAAGTTTTCATGGATTGAAAACTGAAATGTGTTCCTTAAAATTTATACATGAAAAAAGGTTTAGATAGGTTGTGAATTCATGCGCTTAGATTGGAGGGAGTTTGCAGGAGTTGAAAGCCTACATTTCAGAAAAGGAAGATATTATACAAAGGCCAAAAGGGTAAAATAAGTGACGTAAAAGATGTTGAGAAAATTAGTAAAGAATGTAGTCTAGGTTTTCTTCCCAGTGTGTGTGAGTGTGTGTGTGTGTGTGTGTGTTTTTGTGTTTGTGTGTGTGTGTGTGTGTGTGTGTGTGTGTGTGTGTGTGTGTGTGTGTGTGTGTGTGTGTGTGTGTGT
>JAVDPJ010000021.1:0-55329 GCA_034780015.1 Urosalpinx cinerea
AAATGGGGGGGAAGGTGGTGGGGGAGGTGGAAGGAAAAGAGAGAAAAGAGAAAGTTGAGGGGTAGGGAAAAAAATATATTATATATATAAAGAGGAGAGAGAGAAAAGGGGGAGGAAAAAAACCCAACAGACAACTAAAAAAAAAAAAAAAGAAAAAAGATGGAATGCTATATTCCGGTGTGCACGCAAGAATCGTATTGCCGCGTAAAAAGCGATCCCACATTAATCTTTGTTTTAGAATGTGGGCATCTTTTATGCGTGGCTTGCCTAAACCGAACAAAACAAAACAAAACCTTCGCCTCTTCGTCTTTTCGTTTTTGTCAGTGCTCACGAGTTCCAATATCCAATCCTTTTGATGACAACGAATGGAAAACACTCCTAACTTTCAATTACCCTTTTATTAAAGAAACTACTACTACCGATGATGACGACAGTAATGAGGCAGTTTTTGTAAAGGAAAATTCTTCAATTTATCGCGCCAAAAAAACTGATGTCAAAAACCAAACAACAACCTACTTTAGGCGACTATTTCCCTGTTATCGAGAATCATTTTCTAACTATCTGAGGGGTAAAGTCTGTTGGCAATGTTATGTTCCGCTTAAAGAGTCTAAAACTTGTAAAAATCAACACTGGTTGGCGTGTAAAAAATGTCAATCTATTCCCAAAAATTTTCCGTGTTGTGAAAAACACCTAAACGTCCGAGAGAACCAAATATTCCTGGATTTAGAATCTGTCTCCAAAGAAGCTTTATGCGCTGCACAAAAAATGATGGAAAAACAAGCTAAAAACGAATGGAACCGATTCATACCAAGTAGCGTAGGAAGTAGTAACCGATTTTCTTTTCTTCAAAATTATTATTTACTGACAACAGAACAAATGTTAAATCGCTATGAACAAAAGAAAAGATTAATGGAGAATAACAACAATACCGTTAGAGGATTTTTAGAAATAGGAAAAGCTTCCAATCCAGTTGATTTAGAAGTTATCAACTTTACTCCGTTTGTACCTTTTGCTAAGATCTGGGATTCCGAAAGTAAATCTATTATGAAATTAAAACAGAGTATAACTTCTAACTACCAATATATGTGGGAAAACTATCGAAATGGCCTGAGTTTACACTGTTTGCGGTTATCGCTTAATATAAATCACCATGTCTATCGATCACCGGACGGTTATTCTTTTCTCGAACGACATGGAAATATTTTAGTATTATATTACAAAGGGTAAAAAAAACCAGCCGCAGAATCTGCTACAGTCGATGCTTTATGGTATCAAGAGGCAATTTTATCCTGTAGCAGTTCTCTCCTGCCCATTTTTTATCAAATATATGAACAAAAGAGTCCAAAAATTAGGTTTCATGATCAAAATTTTCTTGACAATCTATGCGGATTTTCCCCTATATTTGACAGTAAGAGCAATCAGTTACGTTACTTACTCTTACAGTTTCAAAGTAGAAATGAGGAATTAGTTGATCAACTTCAACTTTACCACCTTATTCAAAATCGGGGGGGAAACAACACAGATGTTTTTTCTGATTCTTTAAAGATTGTTTGGAACTGGGAAAAAAAAACGGATCAAAGGGTCCTTCCTCCTGTTTTAAACGAGGGTATGGGACTTGCCACGTTATTTTCATCCCGGACAAGTGAACAACAAAAGCATTTTTACGTCGTTCTTCCCAACAAGGATCTTGGAACCTTACATCTTTTTCGAATCGATAGTGAAAGGAACAACGTTAAAGAAGTAGACTCTTACCTTTCTCTTCTGAAGCCGGAAATTATTCCTGAAGCAATAGATTTTATTGTTGATCTTGGAAACAATTTCCTTTTCGCACGACGAGGTTACAATTTAAGTTTGTTTTATTTCACCGAAAAAAACACGGAAAAATATTTGAATAAAAACTCTCAACAAACGTGGAGAAAGAGGACAGACTCGATACAACAGTGGAAAAAAGATCACCGATTTCAACCTTACAATAGTGACCTAGGTAGCAACCATAATGGAAAACTTGCAGTCGCCGCTAAGACCTGCTCTGAAGATACTAGCTAAAGAAACCTCGACAAATGTTTTCCCAAGGAGAAGAATCTTTCCGGGCGATTGTCAAAATATTATGGAGGCCATCACTATGATAGACCCGTCAAAACTTTATATCTTTGAAGAAATATTACCAAAAAATATACAGGGTAATCAATCTACAATCTATTTAGCAAAGGAAAGAACGATTAATCAATGGCCAGTAGTGATAAAGAAATTAAAGAATAATGCTCAATGCTGGGTAACCATACATGAGGGAAAAACTCGAATTCCTCAAGAAATTCATATTTTATGGCGTGCGCAAAGAGTTCCCGGAGTAATTCGTATGTTAGACATTACATTTGCCTCGCATGAAAACAGTTTTTATTTGGTATTAGAAAAACCTTCGAATGCCGTTGATTTACATACCTGGTTTTTTCATCAAAGATATTGCATTTCAGAAGCGCTCGTAAAACGAATCGTTAGTCACATCATTTACATACTCCTTAATTTGGAACTTGTAGGAATATATCACGGTGATATTAAAGCAGAAAATATTCTTTATGTCCCTGACACTGGCGAAGTCAAACTTATTGACTTTGGACATGGACGCTTAAAAAACCAAAATAAACCGTTATGTTATGCCGGTACTCCTATTTACCACCCTCCTGAATGGAAAAATAAATCTCTGTATTTTGAACCTGCAATTACTACATATAGTATTGGTGTATTAACTTACTTTTTACTCGTAGGACAGTTACCTGAGTTTTATCCCGATAAAGAGTTGTTATTTCGCGAGACTAATTCTGTACCCGCACGAATATTTGTTTCTAATTGTATGAATATCCATTGGTCACGTAGGCCCAATTTATATCAGTTATTAAATTACGAGTGGATTTTTTGAAAAATAAAAGTGAGGGAGGAAAAAAAAATGTTTCCCTTTCTTCAAAAAACCCGTACTTTTCAAGAGAGACAAAATAATATGTTTCCTTTTCTTCAAAGAAACCATAACCTTTATCAACGGAATCGTACCGTTGTACCAGCCAAACAGTTTAATTGCTACGTTTCTCCTCCTCCTCCCCCCAATATTACCCACCGAGGAGGAGGATTTCTCTTTTCAAAACAAGACAAAAAACAAACAGTACCAGCCAAACATCCTTCAGCGTTGCTATGGTCTCCACTTTCTGTTAGTAAAATATTTCAACAATGTAACAACCCAAAACCAGTACCTTCTGCTAATTCCTGTACGCAACAAAAACAATCATTCAGAAAACAATGGCCTTCGTCGATAATAGTACCACAGCATCGCGTTCCGTCATCATCATCGTTTAACAAAAAATTATTACAACAGCCACGACATTTACTACCATCCACAAAAAAAGTACCGCGATCACTCTCACCACCACCTCTGCCCTCGGTACCACCTTCTTTAAAAAGAGGCATACCTAACATTTTACTCCTGAATGCACGATCGTTGTCTCCTAAAATAGATGTCGTAAATAAACTACTCTATACCGACTGGTCATGGGCCAATGTTTTAATCGTAAGTGAAACACATTTCAAAGCAAAGACAATAAACCGAGATTTACGGGGATTTATAGGGTTTCATCAGGATAGAAATTTAGTGAAAGCGAAAAAGAAAGGCGGAGGGGGTGTTAGCGTCTACCTCTCTAAGACTTCCTGCCAAAATCCTCAAAAAATATTTAGTTACGCAGGAAGGAAACACGAAACCGTTGCGGCCACATTTACCTTTGGGAAAAAACTATGTTGCGTTTGTGGAATATATTGCGTACCAGGTTCTGACGCTCGTGACCGAACACAGACAAATAATAAGATAGTAGCAACCGTATTTAAACAATTAACAAACCAGCAAGCGAATGTTTTTATTGGCGGTGATCTAAACAAAAGCGAAATAAATTATTCGAACCTAACAAACTACGTAAAAATTCCAACGCATCAAAAAAACATATTAGACTTACTATATAGTAATGTATCGAAAGCATTTTCAATAGTGACCAGTAAAAAACTTCCCCTGTCATCTGGTATAAATTTGGATCATAATATCGTTTCTCTTCGAAACTAAATTTACAGACGAAAAATGTTTAAAGACTGGGATAAAAAGGGACCATTGCGATTAAACCAAATTAAAAAAAAACATGCAAAAACTGATTTTGCCGACAAAGCGCTATGGAAAAAGATAACGCGAGCCTATAAAAAAAAAATATCAAACAGCAAAGAACTCGAAGATGCTATTCTTTCGTATAATCCAACGAAGCATTATAAACATATGAATCTCTTACATCTTTATTTTAATGCCGCAATATCGATTGAAGAGAATCAATTATTTTTTAACCGCTTACTTCCAGAAATGATTAATATTGTCTTAAAAGAGTCGTTAACATTGTTTAAAGACAATAAAATTAAACTCCTCACTGTTTCCCATACTATCTATATAACTTCTAGGGAAGCATTATGTATTCTTTGCAACGCTTTTTTATGCACCTTTCCAAAGCGAAACGGCTTAAATAATAACCTTCCGAGTATAAACTTTTTAAGTTTATTCGCCACTGAACCGAACCAGGTAGCTATTAGTAAAATGGACTGTTTTTGCAATTACTTTATACGACAAATTTTATACTTAAACCAACAAAAGGAAAGGTATTTACGCTTTCATTTACACAGTGTTCATCGACCGGATACTCTTGAAACTTGGCAAAATCTTCCTACTAGTGTTTTCCTCCGAACCCTAAATGTTGATGACGCTGGTTATATCGAAGATGAAGGAAAAGGGATGCTTCAAGTGGATTTTGCTAATAGTTTCATCGGAGGTGGCGTACTCGGTCGAGGAGCGGTACAAGAAGAAATTCGATTTTTAATATGCCCCGAACTCTTAGTAGCTCGACTCTTTACTCGAAGTTTGCAAAACAACGAGGTTTTATTGATGAGTGGTTTTGAAAGATTTAACAATTATAAGGGATATAGCCAGTCTTTTCGATGGTTTAATGATTTTAAGGATTCTACTCTTCGTACCCATGGTCAAGAAATGATTGATTCGAATCTCGTAGCTATGGACGCGATTGATTTTAACCAGAATAAAGAAAACCAATGGAGAGTGACAAATATTCTAAGAGAGTTGAATAAAGCGTATATCGCATTTACTTCTGATACAGGGCAAAAAGATGTTGCGACTGGAAACTGGGGTTGCGGAGCATTTAAAGGCGATAAGGATCTGAAAGCAGTTTTACAATGGATAGCTTGTAGTCGAGCGAATCGAGATCTAAATTATTTTACTTTCAAAGACCCTCCGTTCAGTCATTCTTTACAAACCGCGTCTACTAAACTAGTAAAAAGACCGATTGCCGGTGTAGTTAAATCAATTATAAAATACTCCAAATTAAAACCATCACTGCGCAGGGGTACGCTGCTTGAATATTTAATGAAATAAAAAAAAAAGGGGGAAGGAAAATTTTTTTCCTTCCCCCTCTTTTTTTTTTTTCCCCTTCCCTGACCCTTCTTAGTATATAAAGACTCGAAACAAATCTTCTAGTACACTTCTTCTTTAGACTTTCAGAGAGAGAGAGAGGGGAAAGGAAAAAAAAATGGATACGACTCTTACTGATACTCTTCTCCTCTGTAATAATGATGAAGAAGGAGCTACTCTCGTTAGGCGTTTTTCAAATACCTCACTATCTCCTAACATTGGTGATGTTGCTACTGTTGTGCCATCTCAAATGGGAAATTTCCCATTCTCCAACACTCCGGTCACTACGACTTTCAGTGATTATTATGATGATGATGATGGTGCTGTTGCTGTTGTTGTGAACTCACCCGCCGATTTTCTTCCTTTTCAAGATGAAGGACCTCTTTTTCCTGAAATGTGCACTCGAAATTTACGTTTAAAAAACCTAACGACGACTCTAAGCCAATCACCTCATGATAAAGAACTGAAGAACTATGCCCATGAAGGTTTTTTTAAGAATGAAAAAGACTCTAGTGGTTTTAAATCATTGACGTGTTTTTATTGTGGCTACGTAGTACAAAACCTTAAAACGATGGATTTACTTCCAATAAGACACTATGACGAAGCTACAAAACCTTGCCCATATAACTTGTATTACCTTATTACAGTCTGGGAGTTAGCAACGGACTATTTGGACCATCCTTCTCGAAAGACTCATCAGAGAAACTCGATGTTTTGGTACCAACAAGTAAAAGCAAACAGTTTATGGGCAAATAATTGTCGTAACGCTCTCCTTCATTACCTCCAACTCGAATCAAGGAATTATATCTTGATGACCGCCACGAAGAGTCTCAAATCGACTTATTATGCATTCTCTAAACTAAAACAGCTCTTCGAATATAATGTAGGACATATAAAGGCACAAAAACAAAAATTTGAAGAGACCACTAACAGACTAAGGAGAGAACGAAACCATTTACACTCTAAATTACTAGAAAAAGAGAACCAATTGAAAGATTTTAAAAAAGACAATGATGACATAAGGGCACAAAAACAAAAATTTGAAGAGACCAGTAACAGACTAAGGAGAGAACGAAACCATTTACAGACTAAATTACTAAAGTCACAGTCTGTTATATCTATGGTTTGTGAAGCAGCGACAACAGCACGGATGACAAATATTGAAATACTTAAATGTGTTGTTTGTTTGGATGCTGATCGGGCTGTACAATATCTCCCTTGTGAACACTATATCTGTTGTTCACAATGTTCTAGCCGACTTAGTAGGTGTCCCCTGTGCCGGGTCGAAATAAGGAGTCAAGACAAAGTCCGTCTTTTTCTTTAGCCCCGCAGAATGCGCGACCCTCCTTGCGGTAGAGAGTGCGATGGGGGTCGCAGATCGTGGCTCGGTTTATCTAGCAGAGGTACCATTAAGGAGGGCGTGGCAAAGGGTCAGTTTGTTTTGAGCCCTGACAACAGCCTCAAGCATGGCACCCCCAACAACGCATGTCAAGTAGTAATAATATGTTTTAACATAACTTCATCCATCGATCCCAGAGTTTCCTCATCTGCCGCGCGTCTGTCAGATAGCACTTGAGAGTACGCTACTACGCTGGCTGGTGGGTCAGCTTCCCTGACAGTTTCTGGGATGGTGGGGGATGTCTGCCTTAGTGCGGCAGTGTCCCTTTGTTCGATGGAAGCCTTCAGCTGTTGGATCTCCTCTTTCAACGTCTGTGCCTCGTCCAGCCTGCTGTCGTGGGAGGGCTCTATGGCCAGGAAGAAGGGGATGCGTAGCCTGTAGCGGCTGGCGACGAAGAGGACAAGCACAAGGAAGGTGCAGACTATCGCTACGGTGATCAGCTGCCACTGCACCGGTAGGTCCTTCACCAGGGCGCGCACAAACTCGCTGATGGCTGCCCCCACGATGTGTAGGGGCTTGACCAGGGTCTGCACCACCGTCGCGGCCAACGCCTCCAAGGGGGTGACCATATTGGCGGGGTTGGTGAGGATGCGTTCGTGGTACTCCAGGCAGGCGTCCTGCTGGAAGGTGAACTGGGCCGAGAGGTAGTTTCTGACCACCACTAAAAACCCCGTATTCTCCTCCCCCATCTTCCCGCACCCTGCCGGGGCCTCCCTCAGCAGGGCCTCCTGCCGTTTGGCCACTTCCTTCTTGTACAAACGGTTCCAGGTTATTCCAACACTGACCACAAAAAGGCTGACGAAACACCAGTAGATGCGAATCTTAGGTAGCAGCCAAGCTATCACCGCGCCACATAATATCATCATAAGGATCTGAAGAGCCTTGTCCAGGGTGACCCCAAAGTACTCCTCCACCCAGAGGTACTGTAGGATGGGGTCGTCCTGGCTCAACACGTGGGCCCCCTGCATGGCCGGGATCAGGATTTCATCCACACTAAATACCTTGTCCCCACTGAAGTCCCTCTTGAACGACTCCAACATTTCCACCTGGTAGTACGATAGCCTCAGCCGCAGGCACAGCTCCGTTGGTACCTCTGATTGCGAAACTTTGCCATTAGTGATGATAAGCAGCCTGGACTTGAACCGCTGGATCATGGACAAGGCCACACATGGCCCGTCTTTTGCTTCTTTTTGGCCTAACGGCACTACGTTGACTGGTTCCTCAGCTGGGTCGTTTCGTGCAGATCCTGATTCTGCTTGATCTTCTTTGTCGCTTTCTGTTCCAGGCTTCTCTTCCAGTGGCTCTGGTGGTGCTTTTACGACTGTTTTTTTGTTAGTCATTCTCGTGTTTACACTGTCAAAATTGATCATATCGAAAGGATCCAGTTCATCATCATCAACTTCAGCACACAGTACAGTTCCACTTATGGCCATGACAACCATCAGCAATATTGCAAATCTCCACAGAGAGTTACCGAGGTTCCGCGCAAACAACAGTAACTTATTTATGCGCATGGCTCCATATATAAAAGTGCTAAGTTGGACTTTATCGATCACGATAGTCGACCATATATGTATATATATCTCTAATTTTCTAATAGAAAATGTATAGGTTTTTACTTATCTAGTGTTAAAAGCTTTAAAAACAGATCATATGTAATGACAGTTTATATTTTTATGTAGCACGGGTTAAGGTGTATGTGTATGTAAAAGGAGATAATTTCTCCCCCCCATTTTTTTTTATATTATTATTATATATATAGTGTGTATGTATATATTATATTAACTTATGAGGGAAGGAAAAATAAATATATATATATATAAGACAACATACCTGTGTGTTTGTGTGATTTCGTGTGAATTAAAAGGGAAAGAAAGAAAGAAGAAAAGAATGTGGAATGAACATCGCTACGGGCAATGTTCCCGATATGTATTATCGAGAGCTGCTAAAAAAATTGGAAAAAATGTGCGGATCGTTTCAGCATGGCGATCTGAACAATCGTCGTCTTGTAAAACTTGTGCAAAATGGAAACATGGTTTAATTTTTGACAAGAAAATTATTTTGTGGCCTATTCCACAGTGTCACAAAAGAGACGCTTTACCCGTCATCGTTTTTTTAGCTTTCGCTGAACGAGACGATGAAATAGCTAATATATTCCAACGGCTTTGTGAAGTAACAAGCAGTAGTAGTAGCAAGGAACCGAAGCAATTTTATGGTATCGCTAATAAAAGGAAAAAGAGAGCAGCAACAGTAGACGCTTGTGACCAAGATGATTTTATTTTAGATTTTTATAACTTTAGCAAACATACAAAATGTTGCAGTATCCCGAAGATGAAAAATATTCAACCTTGCTACGAGGACGAAGAAACTTACTTAGTATTACAATTGAAACGATTTAAGCAAAAAATACTTCACTATTGCGCACGGCGAGCAAGCAAAGCGCCTTATATTCCTATCACCTCATTTCATCACGAATTATCACCTATATACAATTATGAAAATGAGATATACGAGTTCGCGCGTGAATTATTTTTTGGTATTAGAAAATATTCTTTTCAGGATTTAAAACGAATCTCTGCCGAACTTTTCAGATTTTGCAAAACCGATTCTCCTCTTCCTATTCCCATCTTACGGTTTTTCGAAGCCCTAGTCATGATAATGTTAAACCGATTAGCGTCTAGAGTCATCCGATTAGAAGAAAGATGCGGTTGTTACAATAAATGTATAAATTCTAACAAAGAGGATCGTGGATTAAGTCTCAAAATTTGTTGTGTTTGTAATACACCGGCGAATCTCAACAATACTCGTAACAAAATATCCCAATCTCATATATCTATAAATGTCTTTTATTGTTTAAAATGTGTCGGTTCTTCGCAATTTTACACTGTATTTTTGAGACGACCGGGTGAACGCGCTCTCTTTCGATGGGAAACTACTGCGGGACATCAATACTCGGTTCAACCTTGCCTGGGAAACCCTAACTGTCAAAACTTAATCACCTCTACCGCTGCTAATTTCAGAGCCAATATTTGTGAACATTGTCACAACACCGCTTCGCTTGCGAATAAGAAAGATTGTTCGTGCATCGGATGTCAAGATAGATTTATTAGACAAGATTCGCGTTTATGTCAATATCATAACTTCGTTGCTAAAGAAAAAACTCGTAAAAAAAAAAGGACAAAATAATGTTTAAAAAAAACAACCTTTCCTCTCATCAGCCTTTTAGAAACTTTTCTTTACCAATCTCTTGTATATCATATACGGGCACGAAATGAGATGGATTATCGATTGCTCCATGAAATAACAAACGCACTGCTTTTTCTTGATTTAGAAACTCTTTTTGCCAAGTTTGTGGGTTTTCCCAATGAGTTTTTACAGACTGGTTGCTAATAGAACTACCAGAACTACCACGTCTCGCATCGAATACGGAATAACGTGGCAAAAGCTTAGCGGGCGAAATAAAAACGAAGGCGGGTATTTCATAAAAGGACGATACAACTTCCAAGAACCGCCAATCGGCGTAACTCGAATGATTAACACAGGATATCGCGTCTTGCGCATTAAGTAAGTCTTTAAACTTTTCGTAATTAAAAAAATAATGCATTAATACAAGGAATTTAACCAGATACCTCATCTGCTCAGAGTTGTACAGTTGTTGAGCTAAAGAAGTCCAAAAACAATATCCATCACCGGGGATCTTTAACGTTATAAAATTCTTAGTACCATGATGAGGAATTTGAATGTTATATACCTGTAATATATCATTTTCCTCTACTTTATTCGTACGCCACCAATTATTATTAGAATTCGCCTTCCATTCTTTCGGAATGGAGTTTTTCAAAAACAATTTGTACGAATCCATTTTTGCTACTAACAAGTCGATACCCGTGTCTAAACGGCTATCTGTAGAGTTTTTGAATAGATGCTCCATGAAAGTTAACAAGTACCGCGCTTCCAATCCATTTTTTTTCATAAATTCTATTTCTTCTGAGCAGTCTGTAAATGGTTTAACCCCTAGTGCGAGTTCATTTTGATTTAGAAACACCGGTATAATAGGAGGTGGTAAAATACCGGCTCGGTGAATAGTCTGCTTCTGGTCGTAAAAAACTTTTACGGGTAACTCGAACAAAACTTCGAGTAACAGTAAGAGAGAATAAGGATTTACAATCTTATATTCGAGAGGCTGATCATAGTACCTCATCAGACCCACGATATTATTCATCTCATCTTGCACCACGGGGGTTATTTTTTTTCCAAGATTTGCACATAATCGGAGAGATTTTGTAATGAGACCAGAAGAGTCGATCATCTCACCAGCAGCACCAATATATATAATAAAAGCTGCAAAATATACTACTATACGGTTCATTGGTAAGTTCGATAGTAGTAGTTGATCGATTAAGTCAAAAATTCCCTTTGTTTGAAGAGGAACGTATTCGGAAGAAGAAGTAATAGTAAAGTTTGTAGAAATAGCGGCAACTCCTCTTTTATCAGTATAATAACTTCTTGCTAATCTCTGACCGATTTGGTTTTGTTTATTTGAAGCATAATCGCTGATACTTTTCCAGTTTCTTCTGGGTTGTTTTGCCCAATTTCCGGACATTTGGTGAGTGTTAAATCCATATAACTGGCTAAAAGTAAAAAAGTCAGCAACCGCCGCCTCTACCGTGTCCTCCGATTCCCTCTTTTGGGTAGAAGACGCGTCTTCTCTTTCTTCTCTCCTCTCTTCTGGTGCCTGTCTTTGCGCTGCAGGTTGTTGGGGTTCTTGTTGTTGCGTTGCAGGAAACGTAAGATCGTTATCGGTAACATCTTGTTCGAGTGTTTGTTGCGCTGCACTGGTATGTTCATTCGTTTGTTGTGGTGGTGGTTGTTGTTGTAGTAGTAAGATCGTAAAAGGATTAAAACGATTGAAATCATCTGAGCCTTGGGAAATACCTGCCCAATAGGAATGGCTATGAACTATAATCTGTGTTGCATATTTTTTGTGAATATTCTTTAGGTTCGGATATGATATTAATGGATTTTTAGGATGATGAGGAGGAGGAGATGCGGGAAAAAAAGCTTGATGAGAAGAAGATTGACTTCTTCTTCTTAAAGGAGAGTGATATCGAGAATGTGAAGCAGGAAGAGTTTGAGATTGAGAACGTGTAGGAGCAGCAGCAGGAGGTCTTAAAGGAGAGCGAGATCGAGAATGTGAAGCAGTAAGAGAACGTGGAGGAGGAGCAGAAGTAGCAAGATGACAAGTTTTTATACGAGCTCGAGAACGTCTCGGAGAACCAGCAGTAACAGTGGTAGTAGCACTAGGAGCAGCAGCAGGAGCAGCAACAGTAGTAGCGGTAGCAGGACTAGCAGCAGCAGCAGCAGCAGCAACAATAGTAGGAGTAGCAGTAGTAGGAGTAGCAGTAGTAAGAGTAGCAACAGGAAGAAGAGGAGAAGGAGGATGAGAGATTTGGTCCAGTATATCTTTACTTAGCATCCCGGCAAATATTTCTAACTCTTTACTGAAAAGAGGTTGATCAAGAACCGTTTCAAATGATTCGAATGTTGGAAGAGTCGAATGTACAGGCATCGTACGATTTGCTAGTTTATAAGGATATCTAAATCGTAGTCGATCTTCAAAGGCTCCCAAGGACTCTTTTAAGTATCGTTGAATATAATCGTTCTTCAATTGATCAACTCTCTTCTGTTGTTCCTCGAGTCGCTTTTTTTCACGAATAATCTTGAAATCGATTCTTGTGTCAACTGCATCTCGCCGTGATGGAAGATGATAATCTTTATTATTATCATCTACCACCGTTGTATGTATTGGCAGAGGCGAAGGTTGTAAAAGATCGGAACGTTTATGAAATATTTCATCATCGCTAGGTACCAAGTAAGGTTGATACATTAAGAAAGAAGATGATTCTTTTCGTAAAACCTCCCATTCGTTGAGCTGTTTTATCGGGCGATGCAATAAATGAGAAAATCCCCAGTTAGTATTGCCCAACATACTGAGTTCGTAAGCTGCTTGGGCCACTTGGGCGACTATACGATGGTGTAGCGTTTCTAGTGTGTCGCTGGATTGATAGACGATTTGTTTTAAACTTTCTTCAATAATAGTTTTGTAAGGATCTTCGCACAATGGAGGGGTGGCGTATTTTAGTTTAAATAAAATTCTCATATCTTTTGCCCATTGGATAAGCGAGCGATTTCTTTCATCGTCGTTTGTTTCTTCGCAATCGTCTGCTTGTTTTACTTTACTAGCAAAAAACGAAAGATTTTCTTCTAATCTCTTCAAATTAGCTTGTTCTTCTCCTCTCGTTTTTTCATCAACTTCGTCTTCTTCTTCCTCCTTTCCCAAAAGTTTTTGAAGTATTTTTTTCTGGTTCTCTTCTTCTATCCGCCGAAACGCCTTATCGAGGCGATTTCGATTTGCTAACTCTTTCGCTATTTCATAGTCTTGTTCGCTCATTTTGTATAGTTTTCTAGTATACATATAACCAATATCATCAGATTCTTCTTTGATGATATCGCCATCTTCTGCGGAAGTTGACCAAAAGCGATCGATGGACTGCGCCATTGTTTTATAGTCTAAGGACTTCGGATTATGAATCAAGCGGCCATGGTACAGAATTTCTTTTTCTAATAGCAATGATGGAATCGTGTTTTCTGTTTGAAGGGCGATTACTAGTCCCAAAGCATAGTTCATTTTTAAGGCAAATAAAATCACAGCCGATCCATATGCTCTGACTCGTTCTTGAACCGAACCAGTAACATTTGATGCGGTTTGGAGCCGTTCTAGCGATCGCCATAAACTTTTTGGTATACCAGGGGGTATCATATTTTCCGTTTCCATTTTAATCAATATTCGTACGAGCTCTAGATACAGGCCGGGAAAGTAGCAAAACACAGAAAACTGAAACTTGTTGCAATTACTTAACAATGTTTGCATGATTCGATAGTCTTTGATGCGTGATCTGAGAAAAACGAGCGCCAAGTATTCTGTGATGAGTAAACAAAAAAGCCCTTGACAGTCCTTGTTTTCTTCTTCTTCTTCTTTTTCTAATACGAGAGTCAAATGTACATTTTTGAAAGCATCTTTTAAGAAAGAAGAAGAGTCGTTACCGATTTTGTTGAGGATGTCACGAGTAAAAACATCAAGATTTTTAAAGATATGGCAAGAAAAACGATAACAACGTAAAATTGACTTATCCTCTAGTTTTGCTTTATACAAACATTCGCGACAGACTCGCGTATCGTTTTTTTCTCGAGCGTCTAAATAAGCAACTAAATCAGATTGTGGAAAGCACCAATGGTTTCGCATTAATCGCGTCGAAATATAGACCAAAGGGCTCCACCATTGTTGATCATTATTCGTTACTCCTCCCGCGTTACTGATATAAGCTAGTTTTGGTAATAAATCTGAAATTAAAACCTCTTCAGTTACTTGAGCGCGTAATTGTTGATCGAGAGCGCGGTCACGCTCTTGAATTGCCTCGTCTTTCTCTTCATGTATACGATACCAAACTAAACCCAATTCACTCTCAAATTGTATTCTAGTTATAGCGTCATGAAGAATCTTGAGTTTTCTTGTATCCTCCTTGTGTTCAATTGTCATTGTTCTATATATATTTTGTTTTTCCCTGTAACGAGGCCGAAAGCGGAAATCGGTATATTCAGTATTATTAGTATTTTGCCATAATTCTGTACAATCTATCGGCAACTCGAGAGAAGATACCGGGGCCATAGCACCATAAACGACCCAAACAAACTGTTGAAGATAAGCTCGCGACTGATTAGGATCAAAGTTGTTTTTTTTTAAAAAATCGTTGAATTTTTTTGTTGCCTCGCGTCTTGCTTCAATTCGGTCTTCTCGGATTTCCTTTTCAATCTTCTCTCGCAAAACGCGATTGTCCTTTCGTCTGAGCATGTCAACGCGCTCTTTACGCAACTGCTTCTGGGAAAAAGCTTCTATTTTCTTAATGATTGTATTAAATTCGGAATATAATTCCTTTTTTAGTAAAGCTTGATAGACTTCGTAAGAGTTTTCAGGAATAGGAACCGCGGTTAATACATCATCAAACAAACCCGCATTTTCTTGGATGGGAGAGTCTCTTTTTTTTCGTTGAAGATATTGCCACCACTGGGGTTCAAAGATTTTAGCCAGAGGGCTACCGAGTCGAAGCGGTAACACGAAATAAACTGTATTGGAATCCTTTTTTATGCATTTTATATTGACAGCCCTTCTCTTTAAGGTGGAGAGTCGTTTATAAACTTCGAGACTCTTTTTTTTAATGCGCGAAGGAAATTTTTTCTCTGTAAAATTGCCCCGTTTATCGATTCGTAAACCCCTAGGGGTTTGGTATTTTCGTTGTTTATCGATAATTTTTTTAGCAAGAGCGTGTAAGAAACTCGCTTTAATTTGCTCAATTTGATGGAGGATAATTTCTCTCTTGTTTTGCATCTGAGCCAAACGTTTTTCTTTTGCTTCAAAAAACCTATACTTGACAATTTCATAAATCAATCGAATATCTTGTTTAGTTTCCAACATCTTCTTTTATTACGCCCAATATACCTCGTTTGGTCATTAACCGCACAGTATTATCCAGTACACAGCGTAACTGCCAATTGTTTTGACCTTGACTGCAACAGAGCCTTACTTCTTCTTCTTCTTCTTCTTCAGTTTCTCGTTTTTTCCTCTCCGTCGTCGCAAAGGCTCCGTTATTAACAATGTGTAAATCGTGTAAATTTTGCACTCTCGTTATACCAACTAATACATCTTTACTTGAAACTTTCATATTTCCCAGCGCGCCCGTATCAAGAATTATTGGGCCTGGAAAAGTAGTCCCTTGCAAGCTATCGATAGTCCTCGTATAATAGCTCAATAAAGGAGCTCCACAAATATATAAATGCCGTTCTAATTCCTTCAACATTGGTAGTTGTTTTCCTTTTTTCTCGGTACTCATATCGCAAAAAGACGAAACCTCTTCTTCTTGTGGTGTTGTTGCTTGTTCTCGATATCGATGAAAAATCTGGTCAGATACCCATCCATCGAGCGCGTTAAAGAATCTAATTTCCGTTGCGCCTCGTTTGACCCAGTCATCCGCAAAATAAAAAAACCTTTTATGATCACAAAAATCGAAAATAAGCTTGTTCAAGTATGATTGATGGGTTCTATATAACCCTCCAGTGCCATTATAGCGACGAAGAATGATACCGCTCATGGGAGCGCGAAATAAAAGTCGACATTTTTTCTCCGATGCCAAATGTTTGATCTTAATCTGTTCCAAAGAAGAAGCACCATTTAAGTCTTTGCTATTAACTGTTTCTAGTCTCGAAATGGTGAAAGCTAAGAGGGCTTGTATTTGCTGCTCAGTACGATTTTTATAATGGTTCCTCCACCCTCCTTTCGGGTTTATCTCTTCTTCATCTAAACTATTTGGTATTTCCAAACTATAAAGTTCCATGAAACGTTTTCCAAGACTGTAGAAAAAAATGAGACTTAAAAAATTTGCATTTTCGAGCACCTCGCCTTCTTTTATACAATGCAAGTAATCTTCCCTAGTTCCTTCAAACCGAGTTAGAGTTATCCATTGATCTCCTACTATATAACAAGGAGCAAGTGCCAACATACGCCTTCGAATGCGGCATAGAGTTAAATAGCGCATTGTCCACAAAGGGTTTATTGATTTATTTTTACCTCCTTTCGTTTTAATTATCATTCTTGAAGAAGAAGAAGAATGTCTGGTCAAACTATCTCGATCAAAATTTGAAACGCGGATGGGTATTATTTTTTTATCCGAATCAATTCCCAATTGACACTCGTTTTTAATCTGCGAATCTAAAGTTAGATAAAAATTGTTAATATCTGACAAGCTACAGTCATCTTTGACAGGAGGAGGTGGAGAAAGATTTGTAGTAGCTTTGTAAGGAATAGGAGCAAGATGCCAAAGTGTCGGTAATGGATTACATCCACGTACGGTATATTCTTTTTTATGGCAATTTTTCTGTAGAGTTCCATTATCATCGATGTAATAACCTCCTCCTCCTGGTTCTTCCTCAGAACTCGAGGTTACTATTTCGTCGTCTTTTTCTTCTTCTTCTTCTTCTTCTTCTTTACTCGCCTCATAACCGGTTAAGCGATGATAGGTTTTATTATGAACTTTAGCTTCGTTCTTAAAGGCCTTTAAAGCATCGGTATCTAATGGAGTCGGAGGAAGATTGCATTGGTAACCGTTTTGTGTGAGATAACAGACGTATTCTTTAAAAACTAAGAATCGGCTTTTACAGACGTTCTGAGTAATTTTTTCTTTAAACATCTGTAATCTAGCATGAAATTTAGCCACACGTAAACACTCGGGTTTATAATTAGGGTCCAAAAAGTCTTTTTCAGAACATGTGACAAACGCTTTTTTAAATTGTTCCAATATCTCTGAAGAAACGGTTTCGTTTCCTAGTTCCAAGCTGGCACAGACGTTTTGATAGGCTTCAAAACTATGAATATCCTGGTAACTCTTTAATCGACGATTTTTATAAAAGCGGTGGCAACCAATAAATCTAAAGAAATGACCATAAGCACCGATCGTTTTAAGGTGCTCTATAAACCAATCTTGCGCGAACAAATAAATTAAATTTTCGCATTTATTACGTGAAACGACAACGCTTTGTGTAGGCGAACCTACTAGAATAACGGTTGGTATGGTGCTATATGTTACCTTTTTGATATATCGGTGCAACCTTTCTCTAAGTCCGTAATAAACGAAGATGGGTAAGAGACAATTTCCTGCTGATGTTCTACAAAATTCGTCAATGACAAAAACATATCCCCTCAACATATGAGGAATTTTGTAACTGCAACGATCGTGGACATAAGGTAAGAGATATTTGTCCCAGTCGAGTTGTTGACAATGATAATGACCGAGACAATCTTTTGCAAGTTTGGGTAGACAGTCCCATAATTTTTTATTTTTGAAAATGATATAATCAATGATCAACTTAATGACGGGTCGGTAGGCTCTAAAAAGAGTAAAAACATATTCCGCATAACTACCATATTTATTCATCGGTAATATTTGTTTTTCAGCTTCATCAGCTTCGTTCAGAGCACGAATTCCACCGTACATTTGGTTGAGAGTAGGTGCTGCGCATTCGTTCAGTTCAGAATATATATTATTGTGTAACCCCAATAGTTTAATCAATTGATTTCCTGCGTCTCGATTCGGAGCGGTATAAATCGTTTGTCCTGGAGCAATTTTATATAAACCACTTTTTAATAAACTACTTTTTCCAGCCCCGGCAGCTCCGATTATGAAAAAGAGGTTGTGACGAATAAGATCTCGTGAAGTTGTTTCTTTTAAACATCTCAATTCTTCATTCGCAAAAGCTCGAGAGACATTATACTGCTCTACTTCTCCGAGACACGATTGTTGACAAATCCCTTTGGCAATGGCATCTGTCAGTGCGACGTCCTCCAGGAGAAACAACGCTTTATTTTTTTTTGAACCATCAGAAGAGGATGATCCCATCGTCTTAGAAAGTGATAACTTTAATAGACTACTGAGGATTAGTGCTTACACGCTCACTACTACTGGTGATAGGAAAAAAAGGGGTCGTTTTACTCATACACTTCCTTTTTGGGGGCCGGTCCCTTTTTGTTCCGTTCTTCTCGAGGATTTTGCTCTTTTAGAAGGAGGTTATATTACGCGAAGTCTACAGTCGATGACCGCGAACGAATCTGCACTTTGGGGTAGTAGTAGTAGCACTAATAAAGAATTGCAAAAAGATAGATTAACTTGGTCTAACAAAACTGCAGTTGGTAAGACTCTTCAAAACAATTCTTTTTTAAATACAAGTTACTTGGATTCAATATTTTGTTCTTTACCAGAGTTAGTAAATGAAAAAACGGAAGCAAAAGCCGCGACAATTGCTCCTAAGGCTCTGCATTCTGTTCTTAAGCTAGATGCGGCAGAAATTTATATGCGTAATATTTACACTGCTCTTACTACTGCTACTAACGCTAAAAAAGAGGATAAATTTGATCCCTTTTATTTAACCGTTCCGATTCTCTTTCAAACGCCTTTGAGAGCTGTATCTTGTCCAGACAAAGAATTCACAAAATTCTTAAACTTCATCAAAAAACGTATTAATGATCATACCGCAATCTTAGAAGCTTATAAAACTTTGCAACAAAGTGGCGAATATGAAGGACAGGAGGAAAATTCGTTTGAAAAGAAAAATTTAGATTTAAATTATCATGAGGTGGAACGAACGCTCGAAAAACTGTGCGCTTTGTATGAAAAATTAACTACGGCCCCTCTCTCTCCTACTAACAAAGTGAATGACACGTCTCTTACTACTATTAGTATAGAACAATCGTTTTATACACGACCTGTTAGTTCTTATTGTTTGATAAATTTTCTCGTTCAAAAAACTGTTGAAAGAGTTAAAGACATTTTTTTTTTGGAAATGAAACAGCAAAAAAACATAAGGACATCACCGTCTCTTGGAGAAGTTAGTTTTCTCGTTGAGCAAAAATGTCCCGTCTTTGCACTCGCACTAGAAAATGCTGTAGTGTTAAAAAAATGTTCTCGAAAAGCGATACAGCTTTTACTCCCTCCGATTTTTCATGGATCTAAAAAACAATCCCTTTCTAAAGAAGCTAAATTCTCTGCTTATATCAATTGTTTACTCGGTCAAAAAGAGAAGGACACGATTCTTTCCGAAAACATGACGGTTAGAACCAAGTTTATGCAACTGTATAATTTTCAAGATCCTCAAGCTACGTTACGGCATAGCGTACATCGCTTTTTTTTTGCAGCCTGTAGTAGTTTAATTACCGAAAATATTTCCTCTGATGATGATGATGAAGAAAAAAGAGCTTTTTCTCAAATTATCGATATGTTTTTCCGTTTACGAACACTCAGTTTAATCTATTACATTCTTCGAAGCAATCCTATTATGAAAACTTGCCTCAGGATGCGAAGATTGGAAAACGTTGAATATTTAGACGAATTATTGCGAGGTAAAGATAATAAACTCAATTACAGAGCAAATGTTTTGTATGTAACTATATCTCATAATCGTTTATATTATGTCTTCATGAACAAAGATGGTAAAGTAACGTATTATGATCAGAATCAGTTTTTATTTACATTAATGGATCTGACACGCAGCTTTTAAAACAAGGCAGAGATCCAGAGAGGTAATAAAAAAGTTTTAATATATAAAAAAAAAGGGAAGGGGGAATAATAAATAAAAAATTTTTTCCCCCCCCCTGGTTTTTTTTTTTCCTTTCTCTCTCTCTCTCACTCGCATACTCGTTTTACTACTCATCTTCGGAGCAAGATGACGATGATGAGGAAGAGGAAGAGGTGTAAATTTTTAGGTACTTTTTAGCAGCATTTCTGGGCTTTTGTTGTTTTTGTTCTTCATCAGAAGAACCAGGCTTTTGAGAAGTAGATGAACTAATAAGTATCCGACGTTTACAGGCAACCGAGGAGGAGGAGGTAACGGGTCGTTCCTCTTCTTTTTCTTTTTTGTATTCCTCTTCGTCTGATTCAGAAGAGGATGAACTAAGGTTTCGAGATTTACCCGGAGAATCCATCGCATCTACCGGCTTCTGCTGCTGCTGCTCCTGGGGGGATTTTTCCTCTTCTTCTTCTTCTTCAGAAGAGGATAATAGCTTTCGGCATTTACTAGGAGGAGGAGGGAAAGAAGAAGAATTCACACACAATTTTAGCTCTTGCTCCGTTTTTGAACATTTAACATTTTCAGATACTTTTCGTTTCATCTGATGTGGTGTTTGTTTAGTGGGACGACGTTTTGGAATCTCTTGTAAAGCTTTTTTAACCAATGTTTTGGCTTGAATTTTGGTCTCGCATTTCTCTTTTTTTTCATTTTCCATTGGTTCCAATAGACTTTCTAAGACTTTAATATTTACTTTACTGACACGTTTGACCATTTTTATAAAGTTATCTAAAACCAACAGATCAGACAATCGACTGTAAGGAGTAAGGTTTTGCCATGAAATTTTCTCAACTATGGAAAACAGATTAACGTTCTCATCGTTTCGCGCCATCTCATCCATAATAACTTGAAGTTGTCGAACCCCAACATACTTGACCATAAGTTTTACCATTGCAATACTCGTCTTCACATCCTCCAAAGTAACAGTATGTAAACACTTTATCACCTTTGCCATGATGTAGGGAAGAATCGTGCGTGTACGTGTATGTGTAGTGGCTATTTAAACACATTTTCGACTTTTATATATATAGAGCGATTTTGGTAAGGGGAAAAAGAAAAATTTTCCCTTCCCCCTTTTTTTTTCCTATATAACAAAAAGGGAGTTCCCTTCCTTTCACATTTACTGAACTATAAAAAAAAAATGGCTCAGAGCTCAGCTACTTCGCCATCCACTCAAGAAGAAAATGAAAAACAGTTTTTTATCAAACTCTTGAAGAATAACCTCGGTTTTGATTGGACTATGTTTTTTTATTTTCTCGGCATCCAGCACGTACAAATCTCTCAACTCAAATGCGAGAGATTGTTAGTTGCAGAATGTATCGTAAGACTTTTTGACGAATGGTGGAGAATGACTTCAAACGCTTCTAAATCTGTTAAAGTTATTGAAGCTTTACGCAGTATCGGAAGACAAGACATTATTCACCAAATTATGACAAGAGAAACAACTGCAAGTTCCTTGCCACGTCTCCCTTCTCCAGTAATAGAACCGACGATGACGCCTCCTGATAACTCCTCAGCGCCTTCTCCTGGATCCATTTCTGTTCGTCTGGGATCTCTTCAATATTATTTTCCTCAAGAGTATGACGGGTCTATAGTTATCCGAAATGAAAGAGGCTCAATCGTCATCACTCATAACGATATTGATACTATTATCGGCGAGTGAATTATTCCCAAGAGAACGATCAAATATAGGGAGAGTGATAACTTTGTTGTTGATGACGATTGTGTTGAATTTGATATTTGTGCATTTTGTAACGCTGTAATAATATTAGAGTTGGACACGCAATAAATTTCGCTTATATTCTCAGTTTCTCGTTTGAAGTTTTGTTGAAAAATTGTATCGAGTATGGTCGATATACGTGATGGTGATCTATCATAAAATATTGTATAAATTGCTCTATCATAAGGATCACTAATCTCTCCTTCTTCTTCTATACCCGCGTACTGGAGCCAGGACGTTCGCACCAAAGGATAAAAATCAAAAATTGGCAAATACCATCGAGATTTTAATAGTTTTTCTGCACGATATTGTTTCAAACAAACGAGATCTACAACGGGATCATTTTCTCCAGCATCATAAAACACGATAGAATTAGAGGACGTTGAAACTATAAACAATAGAAGAAGAAAAAAAACAGTCCATAACTTCATATTTGTTTTTTTATATATTATTATCACTCTAAAACAACCAAAAAAAGTTATATAATTTATGTACCTCTATTTATCCATTTATCTTTTAAATGTTTTTTTTTCGGTTTAAATACTTTTTTATTTCAAAAAAAAAAAAATCAACAACAAATCTACCTCTTCAACTTATCGATTCTAGCCAGCCACATTTTGGTGTTTAAACGATAAGAGGCATAAAATACGGCTAACAAACAAGTTATTATTCCCAAAAAACAAAGATTCATACCCAATACACTATAAGTAAAAAAAACAAAACTTTGTAGGTCGTTTGTGATATTCAGTAAATCTCTGGATGGAGGAGGAGAAGATGACTGCTGTTGCTGCTCCTTCAAAAAAGGCTTCTTGTAAGTAAGCGTAAAGTCTTTTGGCGGCACAGAGATATTGAAATATAATATATATTCATTCTCAGCAGTATCTAATGTGACGCACTCAAATTTTAAAACTCTCTCAACACCTGACAGCTCGAGATTGTCCACTCTGAAAAGTGTAAGGATATTCGATCCGTCAGATCTGCTCAGTGATCCTAGGTCGATTAGCTGTAGTCCAGCGGGTAACTTCTCCGTTAGTCTAGGCGCTTTATAAACGACCATATTTCCATTCTTTTTACACCGACATCTCAAGAATAAAAAGCTAATAAATTTTGACTCGCCAGTCAAGTGACAGGAATCATTCTCAAGAGAATCGGCGACAATAGAAATTACAAAAAGAGAGATCAAATACACCACGGCTGAATGCATCTTCTTTTTTTTTTTTAAGCCCTCGGTAAAAAAAAAATTGTTCCCCGTCCTTTCTTCTGTCTTAAACCTCTAAAACATCTGAGTTAAATAGGTTTATCGATTTCCCATTAGGAAGAGAGAGTGGGAAGGAAAAAACATTTTTCCCTTCCTTCTATTTTTCCCCTTCCCCTACCCTCTATTTCGAAAATTAACGATAATTAACAGGATGAAGGCAGTAGTTGTAGCAGTAGCAATAGCGATTTTCATCCTTTTTGATGTAATAGCCGTTATTACTCCTGTTAGCAGTGTACCTTCGTTTTTGTCAGGAATAATACTTCGTTTATAAAATTCAAGAAAATCGAGCCAGCCATTTTTTGTCATCATCCAAGGTACAATAACTCTGTCCGCGTAGTGCGACACCCAGTCTACTACAGATTCCACGGCTAAGAGTTGGGGTCCCGAGAAATCTCGAAGACGGCGTATAGCAAACTGACCTCCAAAATAAAAATATATCACACACTTTCCCCAGTTCACACCGTCCCGAAAAATTTCATCTGCTCCAGTTTTAAAGGTCTCGTATGTCGTATCTCGAAGTTCTTGGATATCAAATCCATTCTTCTTATTGGTAAAGTATTTTCTCTCCACATTGTCACATAGGACTCTCATGGCACATTGAATTTCATCAGGCAAAACATTATACTTTTTTGGCCAAAATATTCCTTTTTTTTTTAAACAGTACCAAATATAATCTTCAACCAGGAACCTCGTGGAACTCATTGTGTGGGTCGAAAAAGTACCAAAACTGTATTTCTCAATGGTTTATAAAAGAACTGGAATACAAAAAAAAAAGGTGGGGAGGAAAAACATTTTTCCCTTCCTCGAGCAAAAGTATAAAGTTGGAGAGGGAAACAAAGTTTCCTCAGTTTAGTGTATGTATTTTGTATGTGTGTGTGTGTAGTGAAATGGAAGCTACTTCTTCTTGCTGAGAGAGAGAAAAAAAAAAAAGGTTAGTGTAATAATGTTTAACAGATAATTGTAATCTACTTTTTTTTTGTTGTGTGTGTATGTATGTGTGTGTGGAGCTTACTGCTTCTACTTTGGATAAAAGGTAAGGGGGGGGAAAAAAAGGTTAAGTTTCTTTAAAAGTTGTTCCCTTTCGTTGACGAAAATCTTTTTCATCTGCCTCGTTTAACCAGACTTCGCCTTTAGTAGCGCATCCTCCTTGATCAATATTATTAGCGAGTCTGGTCTCGGTTTTCTTTTGTTCGCCTCTCGCTCGCGTTCGAGTTATTAAGAAAAATAAAACAACCACTACCAATACTACGCCAGCTAATGATCCCAGGACGATTAAAATTTTACCAAAAACACCGCCAAAGATTTTATGTATGACAGTTCCAACCCCGCTTGCAGCAAAATCGACTACACCTTCGGCGCCCTTTTTAACTTCTTGTCCGACAAGCTCTAAACCTTCTTTACCCAGTTGAAGTATTTGGTGTACTCCTCGACCAACGGCCTTAAACCCCTGTTGAAAATCACCATGAAAACCAGCTAATAGCATTCGTTGATAACGCCGTTCGGCTATGATCGTATCGTTATCTAATTCGGTACCTCCTTGAAGTCCAGCCTCTCCGATTTGCGATAGTTGAGCAATGTCCGTACGAATAATGAGATCTTTGAGAACGCTTTCGTAACTTTGTTCCTCCACTTTTTCGTAGTGTTTTAACAAATCGTAAGTATGAGAGTCGAAGATATTGAAAAGATAATGTTTTTTCAATTGGTGCATCTTCGCGGTAGTAGTACTACTACCTTCAACGACTATGAGGTCGGTAATAAAGTCTATTAACTGAGATTGTAAATTAACATCCCCGTATAGACCATAAACCTGATTTGCAACCATTCGCTGTCTGATTTCTTTTAGCGAGATACTATGATCATCATCATCATTATTGCTTAAATCTTGCAAAGGAGCTTTAAGCGGGGGTTCGTCTTCACCGAGTATTTTATGTTTCATTTCATGTTTCGCTTCTCCACGCGCCTCCTTGGCTAATTGATTCGCCATTTCGACTCTTTTCTTATCATCGTTAATTAAATCAATAGAGACGGCACCGATAAGATGATGTTGGTGGAATAGAAATAACATCCGAGCGATATCGAAGAAATGTCTAGCGTCTTTTTTACAAATGCCCATGTAAGGAAGATCAAGAGCAACTGTCGAGTCTCTATCTACCTGACCAATAAACATAACTCGTGGCTCGTGGGGGTCTCGAAACTCGACTATGGGACGCGTAAAACATGCGTAAGGGGCAACGGTCAAATTTAAAAGCGTGTACACATCTTCATATCGTCTCGGAAATTTGGTCAAAGCACCAAAGTTTTTTCTTTCTTCAAGAAGATCGTGTTGTATATAAAGAAGGTTTTGACTGCCATTAACGGCAGCGCTCGAATTGGCAAGAATATCTTTTATACGCTGGGTGCTGGTAAGGATAACGTCCTTATTGACGAACACTCGATATGTGTACCTAGGATCTAAGAAGGCGCGGTTATCGGTTTTGAGACTCGGGACTATGGAAAACCTTTCTACTGGTTGACAGGGTTGAATTTCGAACACTTTTTCCGCCGTTCCGATCACTTTCACTCGCTGTCCTAAAAGTTTGCTCATAGTTTTCGAAGGAAAAATGCGTGCTAATAGGCGATTGTTTTCGTATTCCTGTTGAGACGCTTTACAAGCTCTATGATCGGCGATCTGAGCATTGTAATTGATGATCTCCCGAATTTTATTTGTTAAAAACTGCATATGATCCCCCAAACTAACGTCTTGAATATTTAAACTCCCGTTACTGTTGGTAATTCTTTCTTCTTGACAAGATAACGCGGCTAACTTTGTACAGTGTTTCGAAGGTTTACCCGGTAGTCCCGTTTTGAGAGCGTGTAATCGTTTCGAATTTTGGGCATAACCAGTTACTTCTTTATCGCCTCTTCCTTCGCTCTGAACCTTAATAAGATCCGAATGGCCTTGATGATAAACAGTTTTTTCTTCTTCTTCATCATCATCGTTTTCCATGTCGGATATCATCACGATACGGTCATCGGAAAGGTGATAATACGTTTGATTCTTGGGTAAACATTTCGGAACCGCGGTAATTTTCTGAGTATCGTCCATAGTAAAAACGGCTCCTAGTTTGCTAACGGTCAAACTAATGATCGTTTTAGCATTTGCTCGTACGCCCATTTCAAATTCATTAGAATCTGTTTCCAAATAATGAACGTTACTTACGGTGATGCTTGGTACGTAAGGACACAACATTTGTTCCTCGAAGGGTTTGAAATGCATTGAATAACTATAAGGTCCGACACGAGCGCGACCACTTAGGGCTTCGCGCCAAGAAATCTTACCCCAGCGAGTGTCAAAATTTTTAAAAGCGGGTCCTTTAGTCGTAATTTCACCCGTTTCTCGGTAGCAGTTGTTGATAACGTAATCCTTTGTGCCCCACCACTCATAATCGTAATAAAGCGGATTATTGGTGCGCGCTCCTGTATCAAATTTAGTCAATTGCCCAACTTTCTTCATTCCTATCCAATCCGTCTTTCCTAACAATCTTGCTGTGATTTGCATAAACATAGCGCCCGGCCAATAACAATCTCTCCCCGGTAACCAGCTTCGACAAGTACTTGCGTTGACAAATCTTTTGTCGACTGTCGTAGGGCACACTCCACATTCCTCCTTGGATCCTAGGAAGTTTTCGTAAGTGTGGACGTGAATGTTTTTTACGTAGCATGTTTCACAGTGTCTCGAGTGCATCACAAGCTGAGGAACATAAATTGTTATACGAACGAGTTTACGTTTGCTTCCATCACTAGTGACGCTTTTTGGACATAGAGGCGGGGGACCGAGGGCGGCATAATAACGGTGATTTGAATGCGGGCAAAAATATAAATGCTGTTGAGGATCATACCGACCCTCAAACAAAAAGGGAGTTGCTCCGTAAGAGGAAACAAACCAACTGGTTCCGTATCCAATCATTTTTGTATTCAAGGTGCCAGTATTACCGGCTAGTTTTTTACAGTATAAAGATTCTAAAAAATCTGGAGTCATAAAAACAATTTGTTTGTTAGGTACACGTACGGCTTCTACTAGACTGTTTTGTAATGCCTCTGTGTTTTTGGTTTGGGACAAAAAATATTGAATCGCCGAATCAGCCGCTGGTTGACAAAAATATGTCCAATTATTCCTGTTAGTTTGGAGCCACTCTTCAAATTTCGCGAGCGAAGGTTTATTGTCGTAAGGCCACATATTAACTCCCAATTTACCAAATTGTGTTATAAGATTCCAAACGATGTTGAGTTCTTGTTTATGTATTCCTACCAATCGGTTTTCTATTTCGTGTCCTTCGCTGTCTTTGAAATAGAAAGGCGAAATGTATAGCGGTCCGGCATGACTGACTCCCCTATTTATCGTTGTTAAAAAGAAAAAGAACAACAGTCGTATTATCATCATTTTTTTTTTTTTAATAATGATATGCCTAAGTTACTGCGATCACGCTTCGCTGGTTGTCGGTAATTTGGCTACTAAGAATGTAGAAATAATTAATCAAACTTTCTTCTCACCGCCGCCAGTACCTTTTTTACACGTTAGTTACGATGGTGGTGTAATGTGGGATAGTCTTTCATTGCGAGAAATTATTCGGTTTGTTAGTAAGAAAGTTCCTCCCAAATTCTATAAATCTGATAAAAACCAACCGCAATTGAAACAAAGTTTCGTCTATAAAGAATTTATAAAACGATATACAAAGCCAATTCAAGATAGTTATTTAGTCCCTCGATCCCTCAACGAATGTTTTATTGAAATAGAAAAAGATTCATTATTGTTTGACGCAACAAAAATAGTGCAACGTTTAAATTTTGAGTATGAACCGCTATGTCCTTGTTTGTGTTTTACAGAAAACGTTGAGAAGGAAGTAATTAAAATAATTTTTTCTTTCTATTTAGCCAGAGAGCCGGTAGTTAGCGAAAAAGAAGAAGTTTTAATCGGAGAAACTTGTAATGACTTTAATGAAGCCCTTGATGAGCAATCCCCTCTTCCTCTTTCTACCGAGTTTGCGCAAAAATATTGCAAGACGTTCCACCGAATACGATCTTCCGTTAAAACCTATCCGCCTCTCATAAGAGGGAAAAAAATAACACCAATTTTAACAGAAATTTTCTCTTTTTCTTCGTACGATTTTCTCTTGTCTTCTGATAAACGCCGTGAACTATGTGCTTGGAAAAAAATACTTGAAACGGTAAAAAATGATTATGATCGTACTTCTATTACTAATGTTTTTTGGAGTTCTTTTTTTTCTTCAGCAAACTGCGAGGAATGGACGCGTATAGCTATGCAACAAAACTTGATTTGTCGAAATGATGATGACGGTGGTAATATTCTGATTAGAATACCCCTTGATTACCAAAGCGAGTTTATTGTTACTGACTCAAGAGATGCCGATTTCTTAATTTTTGATGAGGTTGGAAATTTTCTAGTAGGAAGCGATAAAGTTCCTCAGAGAGCTAACCCCTTTTCAAATGCTTTTTACTCTTTGTTAACAGATCGTGCAAGGACAGTTTCTGGGGGCTGGTTATTTGATGCTCCGCCGATCTTATACCAGTGTTTATGCGCAAGTAATGGAGAAAATATCGATACAAAACTTCAACAATTAACAATAGATTTTGCGCTTTGTTGTTGCAACGAGCTTCCAATATTACGAGATTTATGGTTCTCTGACAAACCCAATAATAAAGAAGAAGAAGAAGCTAAAAAACTCTTAAATAGTTTTTCTCATTTTTTAAAAACATCTGAGTCTCTGCAGTCTGTTATTTCCAATCGAAAAAATATATACAACTTCGTTTATAGTTTATTTTATGCTCTATATGGTTATTTTGGCAAACTTGTAGATTAACAAATATTTTTTTTTTTTCTTCCATCCCTCCTTCGGAACAACAATGTCTAAATTACACGTAATGTTTGGAGGTATGATTGGAGCAGGAAAAACTACTGCTCAGAAAAAGCTTAAAGAGTCTTTCAATAGATTTCCTATAACAAATACTGAGATATTGTATCTTCATGAACTCACGGATGAGGAATACGGACTCCCCCTGCAACATTTTTACAGCGGAAAAATAAAACAATACGCTTGGGAAACAATTTGCTTAAGCCAGCGTTTAATGAACCGTTGCCGAATGTTTGAGTTTTTTGACAGTGACCAATCTAATAATCAAGTGGTTATTGAAGATAGAGGAATAATAGACGTTCTCCTTTTTTTAGACTTAGAAATAGTCGACATAATGCAGAAACTGGAAGGGCAAATGTGTAAGAAAGAACGTGATATATTAAGTCTGGAACTAACAAAATTGAAAAATCTTTTCTTTTGCACTCTCAACGAATGGGTCGACTACTTGAAAACGGTTGATGAAAGAGGAATATCGATTCTCTACATCTTCTTCGAGGCTCCGAAGACCGTGATTAAAGAGAGGGTTCTGAGTCGCGCAAGAACGATCGTAACTCGACGTGCCGAGGCTGAGGTTTTTATGAGCGGTAAAGGATTTGATATCAATCAAAGTCTACGTGAGCTGATTACTAAATTTGATCCACGAAACCTCGCAAATATTCAGTTTGACCCGTGGAATATCAGAGATATTGCGAATATAAAATACGAGCTTCGTTTCCTCGATTCCTCCAAAGATTCTTGTCTCGAATGGCTCGTGAATGAGATCAAATCTAAAATCGCGTCAGAATCGGAATTACCAAGAAATTACGCCGATTTGAAGAGCTTCTGCTTAAGGGAGCCAAAGGTAAGGTATCAGATAACGTTTTAATCATCAAACTTTCAGTGGTACAAAGCAACTCGCGACTATTTCACCTTTTCTTTGAACACACTCGTTACCAAAACAATATACTCTAACATAATAATTGTGTCCCTCAGTCTCTTTGTTAAAGGTTCGCGTAACGTATAATGTACAGGGGTTTTTATTTGCTTGTTTATGATCTTTGAAAGGGCACCAATAGATTGGTTCATTTCCCCATTTGTATAATTCTGATGCATCATCATTTTCGGCTATTTTAAAAAGTTCTCTTTCGAATAATAAATCTTTTGGAATTCCTTTCATAACGAGTTGGCGATGTAGCAATGCTTTTGATTCTTTATCCAATAAAAGTACTGGTTTAGAAAGAGTGGAAACAATTTCTCGTACAACCTTTTTTGGATGAAAATGGTAATTTCCAACTTCTCCGATTGAAAAAACAATATGCACTATTTCGGCTTTGTGAGCTGCAAAATGCGCCAAATGATACTGGGGTAAAAAGAGAGCTTTGGTTTCTTGTTCCGTGAGCTCTCGAGTCCATAAAGGTATTAAAGGATTTTTGATAGTAACAGAAGAAAAGTAATCGTTAAATTCATTATCCTCACTATCATCATCATCATCATCATCATCATCACCCTCATAAAAACAGTTTTCTGGATCAAATTTATAAGACCCGCAACACCGAATGCTATGACCGGGCGCATAAATGCCCAGATCAAAAATTTCTTTGAAGAGCTGAAAAGAGCTCCAAAAAGGGTCTTTATAACGTAATAGTTCTAAATAGCTTACAAAGACTTTGACAGTTTCCAAAGATGCAAAGGAAACATGATAAAAATTGACTATGACACGTAGTCCGAGTTTTTTTCTCTTTTTGCTCGAAGGCGCATCATCCTTCGCGCTGTAGTAACAAATGACGCTGTCGTTTTTATCATCACTTGGGAGATTCAAATTTGTTTGCGCTTCTTGAACGAGTCTCTTAATAGCCGGTTGATATTTGGCTCTGTTGTGTTTAGCATCTTCCGCGAAAAAGGAATTAGCTACTTGTTCGTCGTTAATATCGATGTCTAAGACTATTTGATGAATCGGAAGGTTGGGGTTGAGAATCTCATGCCGAAATCTGAATTCTTTCCAGAATTTCTTCGAGGGTTGGAAATATTCACTCTTTACAAAATTGTCGTACTCAATTGGTTGAATTATATTTCTATCCACTTTCATAGCTTGTAACAATATCTTTTTCGAATTTAAAAATGTTTCTGAGGGTATTACGTTAGAAGCGAGATAAAAGTGATTTATTTTCGGACCGTATATACGATAGATGGGAATTGCGCCACCACCTTCTTCTATCACCATCTTGTGGTTGTTACTCCCTTTCAGTCCTTGATAGACTTTTTGTTGTCCATAACCCGACCAAAAGTAACTCGCGTGATCCAAAAGAGTTTCGTACGCTCGCGGGCCTAAATTTTGCTTTAAGGCTTTCGGAGCTGTAGCTCCGAGCCATATAACAACTCCTCTTTCTTTTTTTGTATCGTTTACTCGAAGTTGACTGTAACCACGCATTCGATTTCGAGCAATGGGAAAGATACACAATCCCGTTTTTAATGTCTCTAGAGATTTTATAAACATGGAATTTGTAGCATTTTCTATCTCCTCGGCGAGATCTTTTGTGTAATCTGTTTCTAAAATTCGACAAAATTGTTTATAATTCTTAAAAAAAAATCCTCCCATCATTAAAAAATGACAATATTTTGTAACGAGTTGAAGTTCTGCTTTCCACAACCGATAGGTAATACCTGGCGTAATAGGCACTGATCGGGAAATAATTGATTGTTTTTCAGCAAAACTACGAACGTTTGTTTTATAACAAGATAAACATCGACCGAATTCTTTTTTTCTTTTCCAAATCAACTGCGGAATTTCGGTTTTTATTCCACTTGGAGAGTAGATGACTCTGGTTAAAAATTCAAAAAAATCTGTAGCCCTGTTTTGTTCTTCTTCTATTTTATCAATCGTCATAAAATAACCGGAAGATTTCATCTCTTCATACCAAAAGATTAGATTATGAAGTTCTTCGCTGCCTTCGTTGCCCGTTAAAAAGAATAATAAGAGAACCAAAGCGCGTACGTATTCTCTGGTTCCACGAGTGAAATTTTCAAAAAATTTCACGAGGGAAAGATTACTTGAAACAATACTCCTCAAAGGCATCGTTTTCCCTCTGTAAAAATACTCCTCTTTTACAGAAAAACATTTCAAGTTAGTTAGTGGTGGTAATTCATCAATCTTTATGGGTTTTGAGTTTAGAGGCTCATATTTCTTTTCTTGATTATTAAACAAAGACAGTCTGGGTACTATTGGTAATAAGTGATCACAATTAAAATTTGAATATTGATTATCCGGTGGAAAAAAAAGAACAGGGAAATATTTGAGTTGAGGTGATAGAAACAGTAAATTATATTTATTTGTTGCAGCAGAAATAGCAATATCTCCCTTTTCATCTACTTCGGTAAAAATCGCGTAACAATAACATGCTGAGATGGTGGAAGAAAACGTTTGCAAGACTGTGTTTTTCTCCATCACGAGGAAAAAGAAAGGGTAAACAACTAATTGATGATGAGAAGGAATGGACACGGGTTGCGCTTACAGATTCGGATGATGAAGATTATTTTTGTAACGCTGCTGCTACTAATGATGGAGGTGTTCTTTTTATGAGTAGCGTATATGGAAACGATGTAGAACCAACCAACAAGAAAACTTTCACTACTGTTCCATTGCTTGCACCACCACCACCAGCGCATCAGCGCGAGGCCGTTCAGTTAATTAAGATAGCCGATGGTCCCGTAGAAGGAACCCAAATCGTTCAAAGTCTTGATAAACGTACCTTGGATCGATTATATAAAATGTTAGGAGGAGAAGAAGATGAAAACACAGACGTGATAAAAACCGCTTTACAGGAACTTCTCAAAGCTGAAAAAGCGACTCAGTTAGAAAGTATTCTCTCTTCTTTACGACCAGAATTACTCCGAACTGTAGAACACCGCTATAAAAATGAGGCAAAAGTACGAGAAGCACTTCTAGCAACTGATATGCTTCAACACACCAACGTTTTCATGGGAGATATATTGCGTTCTCAAAAAAGAAACCCAACAGCAATGATTAGAGGAGATGAAGAAGGAGAAGGAGAAGAAGAAGGAGATGAAGAAGAAGAAGAAGGAGAGAAAGAGTACCAAACTTTTATAACTGATGATGATGAAGAGAAGAAAAAAGAAAGGAAGGGGAAAAAAAAAGAGGAAAGGGAAAAAAAAGAAATATGGTAAACAAATCAAGGGGGGAGGGGAAAAAAAAAGGAAGGAAAATTTATTTGTATATAAACTAGGGTAACAGAGAACCAGACACACACATACACACACACGCGCGCGCAACACAGTTTTGCCTTCTCATCTGCTGCTGCTGTCAGTGTCGTTTTCTCCTCCTTCATCATCATCATCATCAGAGAGGTCAAGTATAGAGCTGGTGATAAATTCTAAATCTTCTATTGCGCTTGCTCGATTTTCATCCATCTGATCCCGGTGTTTAAGGATTTTATCAACACGGTTTTCTCGAATGTGTCGTGATCCTGTTTTTAGACTTTTTTGAAGTTTTCGCTCCTTTTTTGAAAAATCCTGCATCGCGCGTGTGTGGTTTTTAGCGGTTTCGGTTTGACAATCAAAAATTTCAGAAGCCATCTCAAGTTCTAACTGAGTGTTATACAGTCGTTGCCGTTCTTCATAAAATCTTTTACAGAAATTACGATTCTTGGACGTCATCAAGGGATATCGTTTTTTACAATCGTGTAGCATTGCTTTATTTGTTTCTAGTTTAATTAACAGTTCGTGTAAAGATAACTTTTCTTTTTTATTGGAATTGGTAGTAACATCAGTAGTAGTAGTCGAGGATAAAGAAGAAGATTTTTTAGAACTACCGAAAAGACGCGGAAAGATTTTTTGAAAAAAAAATGTCGGTTTTACCTCCGTTGCCGATGACTGGGACATGGCAAGATATTTTGTTAAAAACGATCTGGGAAGGTCTTTATCAACCGACGATGGAAACGCTCCCTTTTCGCGGGGATATAGCAGAATATTTGATAGATAACACTTTTAGACCGCAGTATATTCGTTTAAATAGTAACGTTGTATTGAATAAGAAACGGGACTATTTTTGGATGGCTTCAAAAAAGATGTTTCTTGGTTCCAATGAAACATTCTTATTTACACAAGAAAGTGGATCGTTGTTTTTACACGAAGCTTTTCACTTAAAGTATCACCAACAAACCAAAGAAAAGTTGAGATCTCAAGCCGAATCAGCAAAAAAAAAGCTTAGAGAACAAATTTATCATACTAATAAATGGTATCCTAAGCAATTTTGGGGCGCTCTCGGCAAGTCTGTATCCATTGGAAGTTTCCTTCAAGAGAAGGCTAAAACCGCTTTGTTATTCGGAAGAGAGGTTGATAAAGACGTAAAACCTTTACAGCTTTCTCATAAACACCACGGGGTTCCGGCCCAATACCAATATCGAGGAGAAATAGGAGAAAGGCAGTTAACGAACTTACAGTTTCAACTCCAAACAAGGGGAAAATTTGTGTATATTACGGCACCCAAACTGTGGTTAGAAGAATGTCCGTTTCTTTCCGCGACACCAGACGCTCTCATTCTTGATAAAAGCATAGAAAATATAAAAGAGCTCGAGAGGATTGAAACAGTTTTTTGTGAAAATCCCGAAACGGCGCGGTATACCAATTTGTTTCTCAGAAACCCCAAAGTGCAAATCAAAGGGTGTGGCGAATGTAAGACGAGCGTCGTTTTTAAAAATGCTCAACACGAAAAGGACACGAAAGGCAGCTTCTTGAAACGGTACCAAATCCCCGAAGGTGAACAACTGGGTACATCAATAAAACATGTTAAGAAAATACTTGAAACGCACAAAAAATATGATATGAACCATAAACTACTCAAAAACGAATTTGGATTTATGGGTGTTTTTGATCAACATGCCACCCTGGATATATACTTTCATTACTGGGACGAGGGCAGTTACAAATGTTACTGTTATTCGAACGTGAAGGATACTAAATGCTGGCTCAATTTTCAGAAATCTAGTGTTTGTATTGGTAATCAGTGTATTGCCGAGATGTTATGTACTGCTTCAACACTTGAAAAATATCAGAGCGATTTACCATCACGGATAATTTTTGTTTTTACGTTGGTTTTATTTAAACGACTTGAGAAAGACGAAAAGGAGGAAGAAGCGCTTCCAAGCCCCTCTATTATTATAGAGTGTGTTTATTCAGTTTCGAGGAGATACGTGAAAGAATTCTTGAGCTACATTAAAGGAAAAACGGAGACGCAAACTCGATTGATTTATAAAGCTCTCGGTACTGACCCTGTCAGAGAGAAGGAGAAAACGGGCGAAAAAGTAGAGGAAGAGTATATAGACGAGGGTCTTGACAATTTAATCGTAGAGACTGTTCAAAAACTTCAAGAAAAGCAACAAATATGAACAATACTTGTTACACCGTGGAAGGTATTGTAGCGCTATCAGAAGTGGATAGCGGCCGTTATTACCTCTCTTCAAAAGACCTAATTCGGATCGCTGAAAAAAATTCTGCCGTTCCTTTGGTGTTTGATCACGATCCGTTGTTTGTTTTGGGTTATGGTAGGATATTATACAAACCACCTGCATTAATTTTTAAAGGCATTTTAGACTGTGGGTATTTTTTAGGGGCTTTGGAAAAGAGTAAAGACTTTTATTATCATCATTCGAAGCCTTATAGAGAAAGAATGGAGACTGGGGGAGGGAAAAAGAGTATGTCGGATTACCTTTCAGTGCAATTTGGTCAGTTAAGTCTCGCGCACGATGCTATAACTTATAAAATTGACCATGTCGGATTAGTTCATCTTGGACACCGAACCGGTTCGCAAGCAAATTTTTCCCTATTTGATACTCATAACCGTGTGTACCGCGCAAAGAATCGTGAAATATATACTAAAATACTAGCATTAGCTTTTAATCAACGTCATCAAGCTCCTTTTCGAAAAGAAAAACTATTAAAGGATGTTCGATGGAACAAAAATGCAGAAGGATTGATATACGCTAGTTTTCATCCAACACATTCGTTAATAGAAAAAATGACGGATCCTCGAGATCAAGTTATCAATTATCTTCTTCAGCATCTAAGAGGAGACAATGAAGAAAAAAAAGAAACGAGTAGTAGTAATAGTGCTTCTTTATCTAAAAAGCGGAAAAGGACCAGTACTGAAGACGAAGAAGATGTTAACTCTCTAGAATCGCGAATCGATCGAATCGAACAGTTTTTTGTAGCTACGAAACCAAAGCAAGAAGAGGAGATGACCAGTAACGATACTGATGATGATGATGATGATGTTTCTTCTCCTCCTGGAGGAGGAGAAGAAGAAGGAGGAGAAACGAGGAGCCAAGATGAGCAAAATAGTCATCAATTGTCACAGCGAACGCAAGGAATTCCACCTGTGGTCAATGAGGAAACTCACAATAGACTGAACCTCTTAGAAGCACAGATCAAGGCTCTAACTGAAAAAGAAACTGCACAATCATCAATACAAGCACCACTCCCTCCCAAGAAACGTCATGGTAGTAGAGTACCATCATCATCAGCAGTTGCTTCTCCTTCGCAAGCTAAAAGAGGAAGGGGCAGTAGTATTACGAAGAAAGCTTCTCCAGTAGTGGCCGCAGCTCTGGCGAGTCACCAAAAGATAGCAAATACTAGTAATCTTATTAAAGCGGCTTTCGACCCTCGTGATGTAGCTTCAGAGATTGAAACTATATGTATGACTGAATTAATGCCTAGAAATAATCCTCTAGCTGTTCGACTTATAAAAGACATACAGCAAGAAATTCAAGAAATGTCTCATGAAGATAGACGTATATTTTCTTCTCTTATTGGAGAGAAAAATTAAAAAAAAGTATTTGTGTGTTTGTAAAAAAAAAAAAATGTGTGTGTGTAAATATGGTTATAATAAATTATCATATGTCTTTAATACAATCTTCCCCTTTTTGTGTTGGCGCGCATGTTTTACATTTAATTCAATTACCGAAAGAGTTTCCGAGACTGTTTAAAAAACTCTATGATGATAAGAATAACGATCGGTACGTACATTTTTTCTTAGAGAGTAAAAGCGGAGGAGATCATTATTGCGTCTTCTTTGAGCGCGAGGGTGACAAATATATTAAAACTGTCTCATTAAGATGGGCGAGCGCAACAGAATTAACAGCAATCTTTCAAGCTCTCGAGTATCAAAAAGATTTCATGTCTCTACATCCTACTAAAAAAAAAATTGATAAAGTATTGTTTATTAGAGGAATTCACGCACCTCGACTCTACTGTTGTCTAAATAATTTAGTCTACGATACTTTTGAGCACGCGTTATTACTTAAAATTCATTCATGCAGCGGGAAGAACCAAAAAAAAGACCAACTAAAACTATTAATGGAATATTTGATTCAGACTTGGTTTGTGATAATCAAAACGGAGGGAGACCACGAAAGCAAAAAAGAAAGCAAAGTCCCTTAATTTGTAATAATTCCCGTATTTTGTTTTATATAAATGGAGGAACACCCTATCAGTGGCGAGTGGTTAGCGATTGTTTAGCCGATTTAACAAACAACATTAGTGTTATAAAGGAAGGTTTTTCACCTCCGAAAGAAAGAGGGCAGCAATATCAAGAAGTGAGAGGAGTTTTTGATTTTTTAGCTCTCACCGACAACAAACAAAATCCTCTTCAAGTGTTTTGTTTCAAGAAATTATATTTAAAGACACTCGACCATTTAGCGGCTTATATTCAAAACGAGACCGATATTGCTGCTAATGGTAGCGTTTACATTGATCCTTTAACTCAGAGAGTTTTTTTCCCTCCGAACCAAAGAATAAAAATCGTCTTTACACAATAAAAATGCCTTCTCGTCAACTTACTATTCCTTTTTTAACTTTCAATAGCCCTATCATCGATACCGGTGTTGTAGCTTTGTTGGTTTATCGAGTAATAATCGCCTTTTATGACTTCATGGTAGTCGTTCGATGGCTTTCCGGGCATCCTTTCGTACGTTTACTTTCCACGGTTCTCATCTCTCTAACGATCTTTATTAAATACTGTTTAGAAATTATAGAGAATTCTATGGAAAAAGATTCTCGTGCTCCGATGGAGATATTAATCATGGTCATGCTGGGTCAAGGAGTGATTAATTTTTTAATGTTTCTTTTCGTAATCAGTGAAATACAAGTCGCTGCGAAAAGATTACTTTTAATGCGAGGAATTATCTTAGCAGAAATGACTCGACAACAACGAGAAACGGATGAAGAAAAGAAAGGGCAAGAGGAACTACTCGAACCCGAGGATTTGAAAGATGCAAGTTTAAGTACGAGAGAGGTTTCGGTACTTTTAGGAACGAGTCTCTACTCGGAGGTGTTGAGTCAATCTCTACGAAAACGACAACTGAGAAAAATCGGGGGGAAATCTCTGCTACATCGGCTAAGGGACGTTGAACCCGACGAGCTACCCCCTTCTCTTCTTGAAGAAGAAGAAGAAGGAGAAGAAGATGCTTGTGAAAAAACCAGGATCGAGTATTTAAAGTATTGGTTACGTTGGATGTCTTTTCTAATTTTTAATTGTTTCACCCCCAAAACCGTCATCCCGTACAGGTATTCGTGGGAAATGAACTTTGACAGCGCTTGCGTGCATGCGGAGAGTATAGCTCTGGTTTTAGGAAAGATTTTTTTCAATATATATTTAACGAAAGCCGCGTCTCTACATTCAAATAAATGGTTACCAAATGATGAAGCGGCGCTCTTTTCCATCATAACGTTAATCGAGTTTATAATCATTTTTGTCATTCCTTACATAATACTCAAAGTCAAAACTTCAAAATACGCTTTATTCGAAATCGTGAAAAATTTGTATGGCGTACCATTAATCTTAGTTATTGTGCAGTTTGCGGTGGTTTTTGAACTCATTAACAGAGGTCCGGTATATGCCTGGGCCGAAACTGTGACTGTCGTCATTTTCTTTCTTTACTTGACGGCGTCGGTAGCTAGTCTTTTATTAAAACACGGCTTCGAACCGGGTTCTTGGAGACCCCGTATCGTTACTCGTAAAAGTCTCCGCGTGGCTTTGCAAAAATCTCAAAAAGACGCAAAAAGAATCGTTAAAAAAACTGAAGAGGAAGAGGAGAACGATGATAATGAAACGGACTTTAACTATATCACAAACATCTATCCATCACCACCACCACCACTAAAAAAAAAGAAGAAAAAGAAGCCGGTAAAAGAAGAAACTTTTTTAACCTATTAGCCTTGTAACTTGTTGCCGCTCAAAACGTGCAAACTCGCACGAAGAATTTCTTGGATTGTTTCATCTAAAGTCAGGTTCGTTATATCTATAATCCGCGTATCTAAATCAGCCTGAGCCGTCTTAAATAAATGCTCATTAATTTGTTCGCCAATAGCAGGAGAAATATCTAAAATTTTGACTTCGCTTCTTCGGCACTCTAATTCCGTGCCTTCACATTCTTGTAATCGTTGTTGGCGGTGAGCTTTACATTGTTTTTCGCTTCGATGCAGGAAAAAACGTATGGGTAACCAATCTTTAAACTCGAGTTCTTCAAACAACAAAGATTGAATTTTGTTGCATTCTTCCAAAATGATTTCTAATGCGACATTTTTTTCCTTGTAGCTAGGGAAGGTTATGAACTGTTCTACGCATTTCAAACCCCTATCTTGTACAATGATTCGAAGGTAACGTTTTTTCGTGATAGTAACTAGACCTTTTAAAAAGTTTGAAACGTTGATGCTCAGCATCGCGGCTTGAAAAACGCCTTTGTTGATTTCTCCGTCATAAAAACCTTTTACAAGCGCTGCCTGTTTTGGATTATCCCATTCGGGTAGCATGAGTGTTAACGCTGGTAATATTTGAGACATTTTTTGTATTAATGTAGTTTTTCCAGCACCGATGTCTCCGCCAATTTGAAAGTAAATTCCCCGTAAACCATGTTCCGCCAGGGTGTTAATCAATTCTAAGAGTTGATGACAATTCATTTTTGGGTTGGTTGTTGTTTGTTTTGCTTTCTTTCTGTGTCTGTGTGTGTGTGTGTGTGTGTGTGTCTAATCGTAAACTGAAACTTGGGAAGGAAAATTGGCCCTTATATTTTTTTCTCTCACCTTTTTTTTCCCCTTCCCCCCCCCTTCTTTTTGTTTTTTCCCTTCCCCCCTTGTAAGAAAAGTATATAAAGTAAAAACACCAATCTTTTTTCCCCCTTTCGCTCCTTTTCCTCCCCCTAGAAAGGACCCTCCCCCCCCCCGCGCGCGCGTTCTCAATCATGGCAATTAAAGACACTCAGTTTGATACGGTTCGTATACCGCAGTGGAGAGCATTTTTGCTCCAAATTGATCGTGAAGAATTTTTGAATACAGTGAAAGACGAAGGAACTTTTCGATGTATGCGAATGTTGGATACTTGTCGATCATATCATAATGATGTCTTACTGGCTCCTAGTAGCGTGTTTTTACCGGCTCATTTTCAAAAATGTTATTTGGGTAACGTCGTTTCTCCCGCTTCACTATCGGCTAATAATGACGATACAATGAAAAATAAACGTTCTAAAAACGTGAGTAACGATGCATGGTTATCGCAAGCATTGATTTTTGGTCCTAATTTAGGACGAGATTATCCGTTTCCAGACTACGTGAATGATGATGAAATAAAACAAGTCCGAAAGTCGATGATTCATCATTATACTGAATTTGTTCAAGGAAGTGAAGAAGAGGAGGAAAAAAAGGGCAAAAAAAAGAAACTTTCTTCTTCTTGCGAAACAAATAAGCAAAGTAAAATTTTACTTGATCAGTGTAAAGAACTTCTTCGTGGTAAACATAAGGAAGATGCCAGCGATTCTTCAATATACGTTCTCTTAACGACGCATTCTTTTGCAGTCGATCAACTTTATTACGATCGCGAATGGAAATTATCTTCTAGTCGAATATATGAACCCGATTACCGAGTTCTTTTATGTTCTGCTGCCAGTTTAAACCAAAGTTTGTCTGTAAAGTGTATTCATCCGTTAGTCGACTATGGAGTCTTGGAAACAGTTACCGAGAAGGAGAATGATTCTACTATAATTTCGGTCAGTAAATCAATTATTCCTTCGTTCTTTGATGATAGTCTTTCTTTGGCCGATGAAAACATGACTAAAACCATTTTTTACAAAAAGAGTCTCGTGGATTGTTTGCGAGTTGAACTTTTTTACACCTTAGAATGGGACGCTGGTTTTGTATCTGTAAACGCAGCAAAGAAAGGTCCTAATGTTTTTGATAAAACTATGCCTTTATTATACATTAAAGCTGCTCACGATATTTTACGCACGTTCAAGGAAACTACCACCTGCGACAGTATAGCTTTGCGAGAACTGAAAAAATATCGCAATCAGGAGTGCGAAGAAATGGGCGCTTTGTTTATGTTGGGCGCTCAATTAGCGGTTTGTCAAGGAGCCAATAATAGCGCTAAGAAATCGCAACAACAACAAATTTACTTCAATCAACATCTCGAAGAAGCACACGTGCAAGATGTCGCGGGTATAAAAAGGATCATGATAACCGCCCCTCAGAGCAGCGTGCTTTTAGGCGATCCGGTTTATAATATTCAGCAATTCGAAGAAACCGAGGCAAAGCGGAAAAAAATCACTTCGGGATTTAAAGCGGCAATGGTAGAAGAAAATCCCTTTAAACGTCTTTTTGAGATTGCTAACGGTTCTTTTTCGCGTATGTGGATGATGTTGATGTTGAATCTATATCCTTGGGCAATTCGGACTAAAAGGCATCTAATAGCTCCGAATAAAAAAGATGATAATGAAGAAGAAGAAGAAGGGAAAAAATGCCGAGCATGTAAATTACCTAACTCGCATTGCTGTTTAAACATTATTCCTACTGCTTCCGAAAACCATTATCACAACTCTCCTAAAAACAATAATAAGAAAGTTCTCTCGCCTTTATTATATCTCAACACCAGGGGTGTTTATCCTAAGCAAAATCTTCTTTCGCCTATCGGTAATTTGGATGATGTTCGAAACAGTTATGAAGAAAAAACCAATCAGAATGAAAACGAAGTCAAGGGCGAACGATACAACGAAGCCGTTACGAGTTTTGCAACCATTCTTCGAGACAAGACATACCAATTGATAAAAAAACACAGTCGACGGATCCTAGCAGAGCGATCGAGAGTCAATTGCGAAAGTAACGACATAGAAACTTTAGTGACTACGACCACAGAATATGTTCAACAGAATGTCGCCACGATTAAAAAAGATTTGGAAAACGATTATACAATGGTAGCGAAACTAATGGATCAATGGATTCTGATGTGCGACTATTCGGCTTCGACCCTTGCGAAAACGAATTCCATAAGAGCCACAGTTCTTGGAAGTATCTGCGGAAGCGATAAATTACTGGAAGGACCTTTGGCTTGGATGATGGCAATACGTAGTGTGTTGACAACGACCCAGTTGACTTACCTTCACGCGAAAGGCGGTCAACAATCGCAATATTTTGGCAACGTAGCCGAAAAATTACGGAAATTGCTGGATGTTTTTAACATTAAACAATATTCTCTTAACGGAAATTGGATGATTCATACGCCTTTGATTCAACATCTTCAAATATTGACGATACACGATGATCGACAACAGCAGCAACAACAACAAGAGGAGGAGAACCTTACCCTCTCTGGCTATGGATCAGGCGGATGGTGTCAAGTTGCCTTTTTACGCCTAAAACCTACAGTCACTTATTTATTTACGGAAAACGAGACGACGCCAGCCACGACTCAGGTGCAAAAACGTCAATGGCGAACCGCCGGACCCTTAAACGAAATTAAAACGTCGTTTGATCAAAAAAATACAGCAGCAGCAGCGGTAGTGAAGAGTATATCATTTATGCGAGATTTTTTTACCCATCTTATCGTCTTGAGTTTTAAATCTCAACAACAACTCCGAGAAGAGAGGAAAGTCTTTCAAATTATCCAACGTATATTACAACTCGTTGCAAAAGACGTTAAACTGGATAAACTCGAGACGCTATTCGGACAATATGTTCCTAGTCGTCTCAAAATCGATATATGGCCGGAAAACGATTGCTATACGCCTATCGTTTTTCCTATGATGATTACTAGTTATTTTCTTCAAAAACTCGGACTGAAACCTAGAAGCAATTGGTACAACGAACAGGCGAGTTTGAGTTACGTACTCGGGATTACGCAGCAGCGATGGCGTCAAGATCGAAGCAACTATTCCGACGCTATAGAACCCGTACGAGAAGCGGTATCTCAACAAACCTTCAAAGGATTGATTCCTCCCAGCCTCCGTTATTGTCACGATATAAGTTATTTGAGCGTTTACTCGACGCATTTAATACTTCCGCTTCGTATTGACACATTCAGCGGCTATGGAAAAGACCTTTATCACAAAGCCTCCATTGCTCAAATATATAACGGACCCGCGGAAGCCGAAATGTACGGTTCGGAGTATTTTGATCCGAGTGAATTTGACGACTCTTTTAAACCAAATACTCGTTTAGTTTCTTGTCCTTCCTATACTACGGGTTTTTACACACTCAATTATGATGGCCGGTTTGGACGATGGGAAGATTACAAGAACCGATTTGGCAAAAGAGGAGAAGGAGATGGTAATTATACCAATTTTCTTTTTCATTACGACTTGGTTTTTGATGATAACGGTAGAGACACTCGCTTTCAAAACGATTACTTAACTGAGAAAAGATTGTTTATGGAGTTGTGGTCCGATTGTTCATTTTATGTGGAATATTTAGTTCGAGGTAAAATGAATCAAAAACGCTTTTTAGCACGACAGCGACAGTATTTTGAAGAGTGGCTCGAAACTCCTCAGAAAGAAGAGATGTTTAGAAAGGCATTGGCGTGTGAAGGTTTGGAATATACTGCGCCCACGGTAACTGCGGCTTTACATAATTTAAAAGAATGTTTTTACCATTTTTCTCCACAAGAAGACAATATGACATTCTTTAAATCCACATTTATTAGACTAGCCGAAGCTGCTGCAGAAGATCAATATGAAGCGCTATTAAAAGTGATTTTAGAAGAAAATCCTTGGCTCGCTGATACTCAAGACATCGAGAAAACTGTATTGATGGCTTTGAGTAATTCAAAAAAAAAGAAAAAACCTCGTATTACCACCAACGATGCAACGACAGAAGAAGTGAAAGAAAAGACACCAGAAAAAAGAACCGGAGAAATTAAAGAAGAAAAAGAAGAAGATAGTAATGATGATAATGATGATGATGATGCCAGTAAAGTGGATCGCGATTTTATAAAAAGTATCTTCGACGAGGCTGACTCTACAAGCGACCAGAGCGCAAAAAGGAAAAAACACTCTCAAAAACGCAAAGTAGACGAAAATGATGAGCAAGATGATGATGATACGAAAAAAGAAGATCATAAAAAAAGGAAAAGAGACGATGAACAAGAAGTAATTGTAGAAAACGAGGAAGAACGTCATAAAGAAAAAAAGAGGAAAAAGAAAAAAACTCCTCAAGAGGAAAAATACCAAGAAGAAGAAGAAGAAGAAGAAGAAGAGAGGGAAAGGAAAATGGAGGGAGAGAGAAAAAAAAAAGAAAAAAAAAAAAAAAGGAAGGAGGGAAGGGAAAAGTGACTATAAAAGAAAATGGTTGGAGGGAAAATATTAGAGAGGAGTTTATTTTCCCTACAAAGAAAGTGGAAAGGGAGTAAGTATATGTTAAAAAAAAAAAAAGGAATTAAGAAAAAAAAAAGTATGGAAGACGGTATTGCTGAAATTGTCAGAGAATTCGATCAGGGCTCTACGGATCTCAGTTGCGAGCTCGTCGATTTTATAAATGAACTTCCTCACAAAGATTTTTGTCAGTTATTTTTTTCATTGAGAAAACACGCTCTAAGACTTTTGCAAGTACGCGGAACGCCTCTTTACGACTCTGCTGCTCAGGACGAAAGCGAATTGGATGAGCGAATGGTGGAAACGACCGGACCGCTGATAGTTTCTCTTTATGAAACTGCGGAAAGGTTGGATCTAACCGATATTTTGCTCCTAGCCAGTCATCGCATCCCTCCTGTAATTGGACAGTACACGATTTTTGATTTCGTTGATTCGAGTCAACGTCGAGATTGCGCCGTTACATATTACGAGTCCTTTTACCCGTTCCTCTATCTTGGAAAGCGCGATTCCCGTTTTGTAGAGAAACGTCCTCCCGCCCTTCCGAAAAACGTTGATTGCGCTTTAGTCAATTTAATGGTCAAAGGCAAATTCGTCGTAGAGGAGGAGGAGGAGGAGGATGAGGCAATAGTAGTAGAGAATTTAAAGAAAATTTGTAGGAGTCAGCTTTTTTGCGGATATATTCCCTTTTCTAATATCTTGTCAGGAAAGTATTCTGAATGGATAGCAACGACGCAAGAAGAATATCTTTCCCCCTTTCTGCAGTATCTCTTGTATTACGTTTTGTACAACTTGAAAAATTTTCTCGCTAGTCCGTTAGACTCGTCCGAAGAAGAAATCGAGACGTATCCTAACTCGGTTGGATTTATAAAAGAAAACTTTCCAACAATACCTCAACAAGGCTGTAACATCTCCCTGTGGCGAGCCCTTTACGCAATTTCTGATGCGACCGTTTTAAAAAGAATGTTTGATCACGATCAATGGAAACCTCGTATCAAAGAGCCCAGAGACCCTATTCAAGTGCTTTTTAAAGAACTGAGACAAGTACGGGATGAAATACTCGAACTTGGGGAGAAAGAAAAACCCAATAATAAATTGATGTGGTGTTTGATCGAGCGAATATCTCAGTTTTTAGACGCGTTTCAGATTGCTCATAGTGTTTTTTTCGGCACGCAAAACACAAAATGGGACGAGTTTGCTCAGAAGAGTTTTTGTACATTATTCCCCTTGTTTATAAAATACCCAAGCTTACCGAATATTTTCAAAATGTTAAAAATCGATCCTAAGAAAAAATGGGAAGAAGAGGAGGTTATGGGGGAGGAGTTATTCTCTTGTGATTTAGTAACTACTTATCGAGCTGTAACTCTCTTCAATCAGCAAGGTTATAACAGTACTAATCCTTGTAACTGTTCTTTTATTAAGACTCGTTCGGTTTGTCAGAATGAAAAATGTCCATGTTTGACTAAATGGTTCATGGACGATGATGACGATGAGTACGAGGATGATACGGAAGAATACGACGATGATGATGATGAAGAAGAAAGAGTAAAGGAGGGGTAGGTTTAGGTTGGGGGTTGTTTTTTGTTTTTTTTAAGATTGACGAAACTTTGGTAAACTATATCGTTCATGATCTTGCTCTTCTTCTTCTTCTTCTTCTTCTTGCCGTCTTCTGGTTCTTCGTATTTCGAGGTGTGTTGCTTCTGAAACTTGTAAACGTAAATCTTGCAGGTCTGCGCTTCTTTGTACAATGTCTGATAAGCGAACTGTGCAGCAAGTAACGCTGTGCGCATCCAGATAATTGTGAAGTTCGACATAAAAAAATGTAGGGTCTAAAAGCCCCATTTCTGGAAGATCGACGACGCTCGCTTTTTCGACAGTAGGGCTAGAGGGCCAGTTCATAAAATCGACATTGGGAGGCGATGATGATTCATAATGTTTTGTATTAAAAAAATAAAGTCGATCGAAAATAAAGATTACACGCTGCTCTAAAACTCCTAGTTCTGTTGATGAATAGTAATATGTATCGTTGCTTTTATTCAGAATGATTTTGGGATTGTAAATTCTTTTTTTTTGCGAAGAAAATCCGATAACCAATCTGGCTTTTGGAACACCACCGAGTTTTTTTTGTAAGTTAAGCCGCGTGTATTCGCAGCTGCGTAGTTGATCCCAAACCCTGCTTTCTGGTAACAGTTGAATCCGTCTGATTGGAGGATCGTAAGAGCAAGGCGAGAGGTAAAAAAATGGATAACCTTTTTGGTGATGACGATAATCGGTATGTCCTCCGCTTACTGCTGTCAGTAAGTGATGTCGTGTGTTTAAATTGACGGTTTCGATGTAAGCTTTAAAATCGTTAAAATTTGCGACTACCTTCTCCCCGTATTTGATCAAAATTTTTTTCAAGGTTTGAAGCTGATGGTAATCCCATTCCTGACGATATTTTAATCGCGCGTTCCAGGCAGTTAAAAAGTTTTTAATGATTTCCGTTTTAACGGTCTTATCAATTATTTGCTCACACAAGGTAAAATTATTAAAAATGTAATGAAGACCACCGTTACGATGAAAGTATAATTTCTTGAATAGTTTTTTCGCAATGGTTTCTTCTTCTTCGCCCCCTGGTAAATTTTGTAGCAAATTGTCCATATACAGTATTGCTAAAACGTTGTAACCCGTCTTTAAATCGCCCATATTATTAGTCGTAAATAATTGAGGCATTTGGCGAACTAACTGGGATTTCATTTGCGCAACAGTAAAAGAATTGCGATGTTCGAAGGGTCCTCGAACATAACCTTGTAACGGTAAAAAATCAGCATCGTTTTCAGGCAATCGATGATCTAGTTCTCTCTTTAAAGAATCTATTAGAACGGATAGCCGTTTGCAGCATTTATCACCATCATCATCGTTTTCATCATCCTTCTCCTCCTCCTCCTCATCCTTATCTTCATCACCACTATCTTTACCTCCTCCATTTCCTCCTCTTCGCGATGATGATGATGGTTTGTAGAATCCCCCCTTGGTAACTTTAATAACTGTAAGTCGATGTTGTTGTTGTCGGTGTTCTTGTACTTGTTCTTGTTGTTGTTGTTGTTCTTGTTGTTGTTGTTGTTCTTGTTGTTGTTGTTGTTGTTGTTGTTCTTGTTGTTCTTGTTCTTGACGGCTCCGTAACGTCTCTTCCCGGGCATTCTGGAGCTCGTTCTTGAGTTTTGATAACTCTTCCTCACTAGCGCTTGTTAACTCTGACGCAGAGTCGAATTGAGATCGTAGATTCGAAAACTCTGCAGTAAGATTGTCAAATTCATTCTTTTTATCGGTAAGTTCCTCAAGCTGTCGGTGAATTTTTCTCGTAAGTTCAGCGTTTTCTTCTTCTAACTTTTTTTTTAGATCTTTGTACTCTTCTTGAGATTTTGTTTTTTCTTCAAGCTCTTTTTCTAGAGCCTTGATTTTGTTTTCCTTTTCAGCGATACTAATTTGAAGATTTTCGGTAAGCTGGGTTGTCTCTCGATCCTTTTCAGCGGTAACTTCGGCGGTCTTTTCAGCGGTAAGCTCGATGGTCTCTTTCAGTTCGTTTTTTAGCTTATCGACCATGAGAGTAAGGTCGGTGATCGCTTGATCCCTTTGAGCGGTAATAATATGAATAGCTCGAATATCTTTTTCAAATTTTTCCCCTAGATCCTTAATCTCTTGGTCTTTTGTAAGAATAAGAGTTTGTAGCTCTTCCAGTGTCTTTTCTAGCGCCTCAATTTGTTGAATTTTTAAGGCAAGCTCGGCGGCATGTTCTACTGTTAGTTCTTCGTAGTGGGTTGATAAACGCGCTATTTTTTCTTCAAGTTCTTTTTTTTTAGCCTCTTCGGTAAGAGTTAAATTTTGAAGAGTTTGTTGCAACCCTTCATCCTTTTCGGTACTAAGACTTTTCAGTTGGTTTTCTAGCTCATTAATATGTTGATTTTTTATGTTAAGCTCGGCGATTAGTTGATTCTTTTCAAAGTTAAGAGATTGAAGAACCTCAAGATTGTTTTCAAACTTTTTTTCCATAGCTTCAGTAGTTTCAGTAAGACTTTCAAGATTTTTTTTCAAGTTTTCTTGATTGGCCTTTTCGACCAACGCAGTTTGAAGATTTATTTTGGAGCTTTGTTCTAGAACCTTAATCTCTTGATCCTTTTCGGCGGTCGTTTCGCGCAAACATTTTTTATAGTTTTGTTCTAGAACCTTAATCTCTCGATCCTTTTCGGCGGTAAGAATTTTTAGATTCTTAATCTCTTGATCCTTTTTTACCAAGACAGCTTGATGTTCATTTGACTTAACCTCGATAGCGCGATCCTTTTCAGCGGTAATAGTTTGAAGATTTTCATTCAACTCTTTTTCTTGATCCTTAATCTGTTGATCCTTTTCGGTCAAAGTTTGAAATTTTTGTCGATCCTTTTCGACCAACTGTTTTTGTAGATCATCTTTTTCAGCGGTTAAAATGTTCACATTTTGCGTTACTTCTTCTTTCCAGTTTTTTAAATGCTCTTTTTCTTCTTCTAGAGCCGCGATCTCTGCATCCTTTTTGACCAACCGTTTTTGTAGATCAGCGGTAAAAATTTGAACATTTTGCAATTTTTGTATGGTTTGCCCTTTTTCTTCTTCTAGAGCCGCGATCTCTGCATCCTTTTCTGTCAAGCTTTGAATGTTTTTCCCTTTTTCTTCTTCTAGAGCCGCCATCTCTGCATCCAACCGTTTTTGTAGATCATCTTTTTCAGCGGTAAAAGCGTGAAATTGTTGCGTTACTTTTTCTTTTAAGCTTTCTAAAATTTGAATGTTTTGCCCTTTTTCTTTTTCTAGAGCCGCGATATTTTCATCCTTTTTAACCAACCGTTTTTGTAGAACATCTTTTTCAGCGGTAAAAGTTTGAACATTTTGCGTTACTGCAATGTTTTGCGCTTTTTCTTTTTCTAGAGCCGCGATCTCTACATCCTTTTCGACCAACCGTTTTTCTAGATCATCTTTTTCAGCGGTAAAAGTTTGAACATTTTGCGTTACTTTTTCTTTCCAGCTTTCTAAATGCCTTTTTTCTTCTTCTAGAGCCGCGATCTTTTCATCCTTTTCGACCAACCGTTTTTGTAGATCATCTTTTTCAACGGTAAAAGTTTGAACATTTTGCGTTACTTCTTCTGTCCAGTGCCCTTTTTCTTCTTCTAGAGCCGCGATCTTTTCATCCTTTTCGACCAACTGTTTTTCTAGATCTTCGATTTTAGCATCATCTCTTTTATCACGCTCTCTTTCAGCGCGAAGAAACCCCGCCATGTCTTTTTGTAATGTTTTTTTAGAATTTTTTAGAGCCTCAATCTGTTGATCTTTTTCAGCGGTAAGAGTTTGTAAATCCTGGGTAACGGTAAGAGTTTCCTCACACTCTTCTTCTTCTCGAGATTCCCTAGTAGGAAGAGTGTCTCGACTTGAAAGGTTTTGACTAAATTTAAGAGAGTCCAACGAGAGAGTAATCTTCGGATTTTGAGCGTCGATCTCCCTCCAATTATTTTCACCATTATCAATTTTAACTAAATTCGAAGCTTTATTCGTATATTGATTCTGTTTTTCAGTCCATAACTTTAGAAACTCTGTTCTTTTTTTTTCATCATCATCAATATTAGAATCACTAGCAACAGCAGCAGCAGCAGCAGCAGCGTTCGTATCCATGTGTTCATCATCTTCTTTTTTCCTCTTTTGGCGTTTGGTGAGTTTTTTTAAATTGTCTAATTCTGTTTGTAATGTATCGAGATTCTCTCGTAAATCCGAGTTTTCTTTAGTAACATTTTTCAAAGTCTCGTTTTGCTGCTGTAGAGTCAACAACTTTTGTTTTATCTCTTCATATTTCTCTTGTTCGGTGTTCAAATCCTCCAACGAACGGTTCAATTCTAGCTGTGTTCTCGCTTCTTTTTCTTTTAGTTTAGATAACCGGTTTTCATAATCTTCACATTTGTTTACATGTTTTCCTTGTAAATCCGAATACTTCTCTTCAAATGTTCTAACTTGTTCTTTTTCTTCCTCGAGTTTTTCCGTTAATCGATTGAATCTCTCTGTCAATTTTTTACCTTTATCAAGGTACCGAGGCCAATCTTGACGAATAATGGTTAGTTCATCTTTTTCTTTGTCCGTGAGTAATTTCCTGTTTAGATTGTTAGTACATTCTATAAACTCCTCCGCTTTTGACTTTTTTAAAGTACTTTCTTCCTCTTCTTTTCTCTTCTTGGTCCTCTTTCTAGTCTTACAACTCCTCGGTTTTTGCGTGTTAAAAAAGTTCGCGAAGACCGCAACGAGTCTTTCGACAGGCGGCACAACTACTTCTACTGCTACTGGTTTTGCTATAATAAATGGAAGACTCTTAGGTAATTCCGGCACATGGTCTCGTCTATCTAATGATAGATCCACCCCGGGGAAATATCGCGTTAGAAAATGATCAGCCGCGATTAAAAGGGCCAGAGTATGATGATAATCTAAACTATCCAGCTGCTCATCAAAGTTTTTCTCACTACTTTGAAAAAAGTGAAAAATTTTGGAGAGTAGCGATTCGTTTTGCGTCGTAACACATGGTGGCTGAAAGAAAGTCGTATTACGAGAACTTGACGGTTTATAAAAACATTTTGATGGATCTTGATATTTTTTTTTCCCAGAGGTATCAAGATGCGGTAGATTTAACTCGCCGGCAAAAAAGAGAGTCCATCTATGAATATTTATAACGTTGACGATCCCGGGCCTTTCTCTTTTCAAGATCTCATAACCGCGATTAATAAGCCAAGATGAAATTATATAGTCAGCGAAAATATTACTTAATAAAAAATTTTCTTTGTCTTGTAACATCTTGATTATCTTTTCTCCTTGCGTTTCCAAATCTTTATTCTCCGTTACTATAGTAGTAATAGTAATCCTCCAATCTAAATTAGACTTTTGAAATTGATCTGTAAAGACATTGTTAAAGAGATACTCTTTCAACCAGTCTGCGGGAAGGTCCGGGGGAGAGGAAGCAATTGCTCTTAGCCAAACATTATATTTTATATAAGGGGTTTTGAGAGGCACGCAAACTTTCTCGTCAGACATTTTTTTACTTTTTTTTCCCCCTCTATCTTTTTTTCTTTAAACACGGAGCATTGATACATAGAAAAATAAAGCGTATGCGTAATTAAGACGCGGTAAACCCAGTTACACGTAGAAGCGGTCTCTGGGATGTAAGAAATAATTTTATGAACAAATATGGCCAAGATTAACAAAGGACAAGGAGCGGCGCATCGCCGAGTCAACGCCGTTTGATAAACTCTCGCAAACGTTCCATCGATCAGATGACTCGGTTTAAGTTTTTGACTCGTTAACCATTTGAAAAAATCGAAATAAACGAAATTGTTATAATGGCAGAGAATCGCTTCGTTATTGTGTTGATCGAGATGCTTTCGTATTGCTTCGGGAGTGAAGAAGCGTTGAAAACAAATTGGAACGTTGTCTATATAACGTTTATGTAAACGAATAAACGGTGCTTCTGGCATCGAGGAGCGAGTTTCTTGATCGTCGTTATTAATAATACTATCTTCCATTTTCAAAAAGTAATTTTCAGTTATCATTTTTAAGTCGCATATTATACACCTATTTTCTTTATTTCGACCATAGATATTGAGTTGATACATGGCATTAAAATTGGCAGCATTATTACTACAATATCCATCATGATCAGTATTATTATCGTTAAAATATACCATTGCTATTAAAGGAACGAGTCTATCGAGGCAAATTTCTTCTTCTTCTTCTTCTTCTAAAATCACTTGAAGCGGTTCCGGATGAAAGGGTAAATTTTTAGGATCGAACAGGCGGGTTATTGAAGCCGCATCGGTGGTTTTACAGCGCCCGTTCAACAATCCTAATCGGTCCAAAGGTTTTTCTTTGATGAGTCTAGTTACCGTTTCGCTACGTTTTGCCGTTTTAAGTTTAAAATCGTTACAACACGCGTATATTTTTTCGCTAGAAGAGAGATCTTGTAATAGCCTAATGACGGACTGTGCTATTATTCCGTCTTCTTCCTCGTCGTCTCCGCCGCCTCTTTTTTCTTCTATCGCAGCAGCAGTTTTTTGTTGTTGAATAAAATATTCTCCTTGCGTTCTTGCTATTTTTCCGCCTGAAATAATGCGATAAAGAGCGTGAATTTTTACCAGATCTTTATGTTCAATCTGTTTTTGCGTTACAAAAAGACTTCTAAGGTAGGAAACGTGTTTAACATAGTCTCGTTCTATCGAGTTGACTTGAAACAGTTCGCAACGATTGATATGAAAGTGATAGTAAATATGACAAGGAGATATTTTTTCAATGAAGAGTTCTTCTTCTTCTTCTCTTCCCCTTATACAAGCTGTTATTAATAAAGAAATTTGGTCTAAAATTGCTACTTCACTCATTGGGTAACCGAAAGTGATCCACGAGACTGTCTTCGAAAGAGCATTTGGGACGAGGTCACAAATGGTGCAACGAGCCGCTTTCCAAGTTAGTAGAGTTTCCAAGTTTGAAACAGGCGCGTAAAACCACCGTCGATAATAACTTCTCGCGACTCTGTAATAAAGCGTCTGTTTTGGTCGGGTTAAAATAATTAAAAGATTGCAAAGATAGGGATTTTCTACACCTTTCTCTTCTTCTTCTTCTTCTTCTTCTTCTTCTTCTTCGTTAGTAAACATTTTTTTTTTTTACTGCCGAGATAAAGTCTGGCTCCAATCAATGGGATCCAAACAATTTTCTTTAAGAAAATTATTGATTTCACCAAAATGATCGCTCCGCATAAAAGGATGTTCGTTGTTTATTTCTTCCGGCCGAATGTTTGCTAAGGGATTGGGATGAATAGTTTTAAATATTTTATGCGGCGAGCTTACAAAGAGGTATTTTTTACAAAAGGATTCCGCCGTTCCCCAAGCCGCGAGAGCGATTGCGTGCGAACTCTCATCGAGAATCTTTTGCAGAGCGGCAGCGATAGGTAACTCCCACATGATCGGATATTTTCCTGACATGGTGTGCGAAAAAGATTGCCCTTCCCGTACAGTGAGAGCGGTATTGAGTAACAATACACCCTGATCACACCAACCTTCCAAATTCCCGGTTCGTGGTGAACATTGCATATGTTTGTATTTTACTAAATTTTTATAAATGTTTTTTAACGGCGGAGTAACCGCGAGAGTGGATAATGCGATTCCAGTTGCTCTATTTTTTACAGAATAGGGATCCTGAGCGACGATAACGACTTTAACCTGCCTCGGTTGAGGAGTCCTTCGAGTAAAAGCGAAGACAGTTTCCTTCGGTGGGCAGATGGTTCGTAATCGATATTCGTGGTATAAAGCTACGAGAGGGTAACCTGCCGGAACAATATTATTGTACACGAGTTTACTGTTAAGGCGAGGCGATTCCAAGTAAAAGAAATTTCGAAACACTTTTCTCCACAAACTGCCTTTAATATTATATTTTTCAAATTCTTTTTCAAAATCTTCTCTAGTCCACTTTGATGAAAGGTTTTCGCGTATTTCCTCGATTCTGGAAATAAGGTTTGGAGTAACTGAGATAGAAACGTGTTTCCAATTCTCGCTAGTTCCTTGATAGTGATCCATTATTATAGAAAGATTTTTTATGCTTCTTTTTTTCTTTTTTTTTTAAACAGAGCGACAACACAGCCCTCCAAAAGATCCTGAGGCCTGTTGCGGGACCGACTCCCCCCTCTGCTACTTAAAAAGCTGTTGAAACTCTAAAAAATAACTGGTAACGAACTCTATCTCACGAGTACTTTTGACTGTAACACGGGGAAAGGGGAAAAAAAAAAAGAGGAAAAAAAAAAATGAACAAAATATTTTTTCCTCGTAAGGATGTCCCTACTACTGTTTCTGCACTGTTATCCGCTCTTGAAGAAGAAGAGGAGGAAGAACAGGAAACACCTTCAAGTAAGACTACATCATCATCGCCTGGTCAAGAAAACTCAAAGGATTCAGAACAACTTTGTGAGCGTGTGAAAGAATTGGCACAAGAGAACTCGAAACTCTCGAAAAAGATACGTTGCCGAATCTGCAGGAAAACAAAACTCTCTGACAACGCAGTGACTTTTCTACCCTGTGGCCATTTTATTACCTGCGAACCTTGCTCCGAGATGTTTGAGAACTGTCCATGCTGTGGCAAAGTCATCATGGGAACAGTACGCACTTATATGATTTGAGATGTTTTGAAATGTACCTTCTTGTAAAAAAAATTAAAACACTTAAAAAATTAAAAATGAGTGCATTTTTATTCAAGAGTAGTAAATATGTGAAATCCCTGGGTCATTTAATCAGTAACTTTATATAATCCCTGAAAAAAGTAGTAATTTTATAAAAACCCCGAGTGAAATAGTGAGTTTACATTCTATGTAATTTTACTAGCGATTTTATGAATTTACTGATTCTGTGATTTGACTGTAACATATATATATATATATATATATATATATATATGTGTATGTGTGTTTGGTGTGTGTGCGTGTGTGTGTGTGTGTGTGTGTGTGTGTGTGTGTGTTTGTAAGTGTGTGTGTTCAGAGTACGTACATGCATGCGTGCACATATTTACAGATGGGGGTCTGTGTGTATACTAATGCCCCGTGCGTGCATGCTTTTGTGCATGCATACATGCGTGCATGCAGAGTAGCGGAAAGAGAGAGAGAGCGAGAGAGAGAGAGAGAGGGGGAGGGAGCGAGAGAGCG
>JAVDPJ010000022.1:6574-22181 GCA_034780015.1 Urosalpinx cinerea
ACACTCTTCTGCTATTTCGCTGTCTTCTCCATCCTCGTGGTCTTGTGTCGGTGGAATTGTGAATGGCAGGGACTCTGACAAAGCAGTGTCAATCTGGATTTCCTTTGCTTCGTATGTCTCAGGGATTTCTTCAGTGTCTGATTGATCATCTGTCTCCTGGACTTCTTCATCTTTGTCTTTTTCCTCATCGTCTTGTGCCTGTGGAATTGTGAATGGCAGGGACTCTGCCAAAGCAGTGTCAATCTGGATTTCCTTTGCCTCGTATGTCTCAGGGATTTCTTCAGTGTCTGAATGATCATCTGCATCCTGGACATCTTGATCCTTTCCTTCTTCCCCTTCAGGTTCTTGTTTGACTTCAGCAGGAAGAGGCAAGGTCAGAGGTTCTTCTTTGATCCAGTGTGTGTCAGGGACGTGGATTTCTCTGCTCTCGTGCAACAGTTCAGCATCAGGAGTGTCGGCTCTGACAAGGTCCAAGGCGTCGTCTGGTGTCCTCGTCCAGTCCTCTCCCAGGTCCACATCAGCATCAGGACTGAAGGCCTGACTGAAAGGCACCAGGTCCGGACTGACCTCTGTCACAACATCGTGTCCGTCTGTCACGTCTTGGTCAGTGCCTTCCCCCACAGATTCCGGACTGTCCGGTCTGTGCAGAAGGTCATCATCAAGGCTCAGTTGTGGTTCAGCATCCACATGGTCAGAAGCTGGTTCACTGGGCTCTGTGACTGGTTCAAGACTGGACATTGTGACATCGCCATGTTTGTCTTCCGAGTCCTGTAGTTCTTCAGACGTGGGAAGTGTCTTGCTCAGCTCTGCCTCCACCTGAACATCACACACTTCCTTCACTGTCTCCACCCCCTGGTCTGCCAGGCTGGATACTTCGTCTTCTGAAATGGGGACGGTTCGTCCTGACAGGACTTCAGCATCGGGGCTTTCAGATCTGAAGAAGTACACATTTTCGAAAGTGGACGCTGTCGAGTCCTGACCAAAGTCTATTTCTGCTTCTTCACTGAAGTCTTCTTCAAAAGCTGGCCTCTCCTGGTGGACCTGTGCAGCCCCATCAGACACACTGGGTCCATCTGGTTGTTGTGTCACAGAGTCTGGGCTGTCTGGCCGATCACTGATGTCCACTTCAGGACATGCTCCTTTCTCCTCACCGCCAACGTACGAGGATCCAAAGTCTACTTCTTCAGAACCTGTGTCCATGGATGACAGGAATTCGTCAGATCTCACTTCAATGACCAACATCGATGTTTGTTTGGATTCTTCTTTCTGCTGGCTGTCAGAGATGTTTTCTTCTTGTGCAAGAAGGTGAGTGGTTTCGTCTTCGTCTGAAGAAGTAGTGAGAGACCTTTCTTCTTCTGGTTCAGGAACAACAGCACCCATATCTTCTTCCTGGGAGGATACAGTGTCAAGGTTTTCTTCTTCTGCCAAGGTAGAGATTCTGGGTTCTTCCTCTACTTTTTGCTCAGACACGACATCATCTTCACGTTCTCTGTCCATCTCAGCAGTTGACTGTAGACCAGTCTCAGTCCATTCTGATGGCGGAACCGGGATTTCCTGGGCTTCATAGGAACCCGAGGACTCTTCTTCTTCTGTCCCATCCGTCACTTCTCTTCTCTCTTGCTCTGTGTCTGATGGTGGACGCAGTGTCAGAGGTCCGGATTCTCTCCACTCACTTTCAGGGATCTGGATTTCTGTGGGTTCATAACTTTCCTCTACACACTCTTCTGCTATTTCGCTGTCTTCTCCATCCTCGTGGTCTTGTGTCGGTGGAATTGTGAATGGCAGGGACTCTGCCAAAGCAGTGTCAATCTGGATTTCCTTTGCTTCGTATGCCTCAGGGATTTCTTCAGTGTCTGATTGATCATCTGTCTCCTGGACTTCTTCATCTTTGCATTCTTCCTCATCGTCTTGTGCCTGTGGAATTGTGAATGGTTGTGACTCTGTCAAAGCAGTGTCAATCTGGATTTCCTTTGCCTCGTATGTCTCAGGTACTTCTTTTTCTGATTGATCATCTGTCTCCTGGACTTCTTGATCCTTTCCTTCTTCCCGGTCAGGTTCTGGTTTGTCCTCTGAAGGAGCAGGCACAGTCAAGGGTTCTTCTTTGATCCAGTGTGTGTCAGGTATGTGAATGTCACTGCTCTCATATGTCACTTCAGCATCTGGACTGTCAGCTCTGCCTAAATGAACTGCTTCATTTTCAGCTGTTGCCAAATCCTCACCCAGGTCCACATCATCATCTTCATTGAAGACTTCACTGAGGCTGACAATGTCCTGACCGACCTCGGCAGTGATTTCTTCTAGGTCCTTAACGTCATTCTCCGTGACTGCTGTGAAAGATTCCGGACTCTCAGGTCTCTCTATGATGTCATTTGTGAAAGAGAGATATTCCACCCCAGCTTCTGCCTGAAGTTCGAAGTCTGTATCAGTCTCTTCAGGTGCAATGTCATCTACTTTGATGCTCGTGTGTATCATCTTGCTCTCTGTGGTGATTTCCAGATGACACCCTTCAGGCATTTTCTCTTCTTTTTCTTCTGGTTCCTGTGTTCTTTCTATTTCAGTATAAGTGTCTAGGGTTGTTTCTTCTTCCTCTGGTTTATGTTCTCCACTTTTCTCTGTTGTTTCCTCTCGTCCTGTTTCAGGTGTTTCGTCTGTTATTATTGTCTCTCTTGCCTCTGCTTGTTCTGTTTCAGGTTCCTCTGCTGTTTCCTGTGCTTTTGATTCAGGTGTTATTATTTCCTCTTCTGCTTCTTCTGTTTCAGCTTCTATGATTTCTGCCTTTGCTTCGTCTGTTGAAACGGGTTCTTCAACCTGTTTAGGAGCAGAAATGGAAGACATGGTGTCTTCGTGGTCTTCATCCTCCTCGCTTGAGGTGACTGTCTGGGCACTGTCGGTGATCAGCTCATCTGTGGCCTTCTCAGAGGCGTGGAATTTAGAACCATCATCGTGGTCTAAAGCGATTGGTTCTTCTTCTTCAAAGTTCTTGCTTTCTTCAGCAAACTCTACCTTGTTCTCCTCACTGAATTCCTCCTCCACTAGCTTGGCCAAAGACTTCACTTCGTGAGTTTCAACACTCGTGATCAAGTCACTCGGAGTGATGTCAGGGTCTCTGTGCTCGTCTTCTTCTGGTTTTTCAATGTCTAGAGCACTACCAGAATGTCCCTCGAGCAGTACAACATCTGCTTCTTCTTCTTGTACTTTAGAAATTTGAAGATGGTCTTGTTGAGAAGTTTCATCTTGTGGCTGACATTCCACGAATTCTTCACGTGTTTGAGTGAGGCCACCAAGCTCAATGGGGAAGGACTCAGGACTGTCAGGTCTAGGCGTGACGTCAATCTCTGGCGTGGCCTCGGCTGGAACGTCGATTTCTTCTGGCAAGGTAGCCTTGGGCAGAGCACGGTCTGCATCGAAATAGTTGTCTGTGGAAGAAATCGCAACCTGATGCTGTGTCAAGTTGTCAGCCGAGGTAGCGGTTTGCTGAAAGCTCTCGAAAACTCTCTCTGATTCTGCCTCTCTTTCGTGTTCATGGAGTGAATGAACGGGGGAGTCAACATTTCTTTGTTCTTCCATGCTTTGTGTTGAGTACTCAAAGTCTGATGTCCCCGATATACTATCCACGTCTTTTGAAACCGTTTCAGCAATACTGGTCTCAGCAGCAGCATTTTCGTCGAGTTCTTGTGACTTTTGTCGGTTCATTGTCTCATCAGATGGCAGCAAATGATCAGTAGCTGGTCGTGAGTCTTGCACAGCACAGGAAGAGTCAGTTTCAGACTCTGCAGTGATAACTGATGATTTATGTGCAGTTAACTCTTCTTCTGAATCCACGATGATCTCAGAGTGTGTCACCTGAGGACCACCAGCCTCTGTCACAGACTGTTCTGTGCACACAGCAGAGTCAACGTGATCTGGATCTTCATGCTTGTCCACGATCCTTTGAATGTCTTCTGTGGAAATATTGTAATACAATTCCTCTCCAGCTGGCACCTTCATTTCTTCACACTTCTTTGAGTAGTCTATTTGAGAAATGTCAATGACCGGAGTTGATACTGGTGCGAGAATTCTCTGGAACAGATCTGTGCAGAGAGTGTAGTAAATCTCTGCTCCTTCTGCTACTATCTGATAAGCTGCAGAAACTCTCGACTCAGCGCGTCCTTCTTCAGCCTCCTCCCAGCTCTGAATCTGAGTATTCAGATCAATGGTAATCACATCCGTGAAGCTGGTGATGTAACGGATGATGAATTCTGTTTGGAGCACAGACTGTTCGATGAAAACGTTCGCCCGAACACGATTCAACACCTCAATGCTGACGGTGGTGCCGATGTCTATGTGACTCGATCCTCCTCCACCGCTGCTCATCACAGCCACATGTACCAGAGGGGCTGGCTTGCTTTGTGAAGAGGACCAGTCTGTCTCACTGTGCACGGTTGTGGCTTGTTCAGGAGAATAATCTGTCTTTACTTCATCGATTTGTTCATTCTCCGGTCTGTCTTCGTTGACACTGGCAGAGATTTCCGGTCTGTGTGTCTTCACGGGCTGACTGGAGAGTTCTGCAGTCTGTTGAACCTGTGTACAGTCCAGTGTGGTTTCATTACCAGCTTCAGAGTGAATGACCTGTACATCTGTTCCTTGCGGGACGACTGTTGTGTCGGCATCTCTCTGCTCTGTGGCATCGGCAACATCTGGAGTGTGGTCTGTGACATCAGTGGCATCTGGAGTCTCTTCAGCGACATCAGTGACGTCTGAAGTCTGTTCTGGAGCATCAGTGACGTCTGGAGTCTGTTCTGGAGCATCAGTGACATCAGAAGTCTGTTCTGCGACGTCACCAACGTTATGATTTTGATCTGTGGCATCAGTGACGTTTGGAGTATGTTCCGTGACATCACTAATGTTAGGATTTTGTTCTGGAGCATCACTGACGTTTGGAGTCTGTTCTGCGACATCAGTGGCGTCTGAAATCTGTTCCGTGACATCCGTGACCTCTGGAGTCTCTTCTGAGACATCCGTGACGCCTGGAGTCTCTTCTGAGACATCCGTGACGTCAAGAGTCTGTTCCGTGACGTCTGGAGTCATTTCCGTGACAACAGTGACGTCTGGATTCTGTTCTTGGACATCCGTGACTTCAAGAGTCTGTTCCATGACATCAGTGACGTCTGCAGTCTGTTGTATGACATCAGTGAACTCAGGAGTCTGTTCAGTGACATCAGGAATCTGTTCTGGAGCGTCAGTAACTTCCGGAGTCTGTTCTGCGACATCAGTGGCGTCTGAAATCTGTTCTGTGACATCAGAGACGTATGGAGTCTGTTCTGTGACACCAGAGACGTCTGGAGTAGGTTCTTTGACATTGGTGACGACTGTAGACTGTTCTGTGACATCGGTGACATCCGGAGTTTGTTTAGTCACATCCATGATAGCTTCTTTCTGTTGTGTGACATCAGTATCGTCCTCTGTCTGTTCACTGACAGCCGCGACGTCTTCCTTCTGTTTGGTTACAACAGTGACGTCTGGAATCTGTTCTGTGACATCAGTAATGTCTGGAGTCTGTTCTGTGACATCAGGGATGTCTGTAGTCTGTTCCGTGACATTAGTGTCGTATGGATTCTGTTCTGAGACATCAGTGATGTCTGGAGTCTGTTCTGAGACATCTGTGACATCAGGAGTCTGTTCTGTGACATCAGTGACGTTAGAAGTCTGTTCTGTGACATCTGTGATGTGTGGAGTCTGTTCCGTGACATCAGTGACATCTGGAGTCTGTTCACTTTCATCAGTGACACTTGGAATCTGATCCGTGACTTCTGTGCTGGAATCTCTCTGTTCTGTCATATCAGTGACGTTTAGAGTTTGTTCTGTGTCACTAGTGACCTCTGGTGTCTGTTCGTTGACATCAGTGACGACATCTTGCTTTTGGTCTATGACGTCACTGACAGCGGGAGTCTCTGTGACGTCACTGACAGCGGGAGTCTCTGTGAGATTAGTGACAGTGGGAGTCTCTGTGACATCACTAACAGCGGGACTCTCTTCTGTGACATCACAAACAGCCGGAGTCTCTTTGTCATCACTGACAGCGGGAGTGTCTTCTGTGACATCACTGACAGTGGGAATCTCAGTGACATCACTGACAGCAGGAGTCTCTGTGACATCACTGATAGCGGGAGTCTCTGTGACATCACTGACAGCGGGAGTGTCTTCTGTGACATCACTGACAGCGGGAGTCTCTGTGACATCAGTGACAGCGGGAGTGTCTTCTGTGACATCACTGACAGCAGGAGTCTCTGTGACATCACTGACAGCGGGAGTCTCTGTGACATCACTGACAGCGGGAGTCTCTGTGACATCACTGACAGCAGGAGTCTCTGTGACATCACTGACAGCGGGAGTGTCTTCTGTGACATCACTGACAGCGGGAGTCTCTATGACATCACTGACAGCGCGAGTCTCTGTGATGTCACTTACAGCGGAAGTCTGTTCTGTGACACCGGTGACGTCAGCAATGACATCAGTAATATCTGGAGTGTGTTCTGTGACATCAGTGACATCTTTGGTCTGTTCTTTGATATCAGTGACGTCGGGAGTATCTTCAGTCGCAACCGTGATGACTAGTTCCTGTGCTGTGACATCAGTGGTGGTCTCCTTTTCTGTGACATCAGTGACATCTAGTGTCTCTTTGGCTACATCCACAACATCTTGAGCATGTTGAGCAACATCAGTGACGTCTGTGGCCTGTTCTGCGACATCAGTGACGTCTGGATTCTGTTCTGTGACTTCAGTGACGTCTGGAGTCTGTTCTGTGACTTCAGTGACGTCTGGAGTCTGTTCTGTGACATCAGTGACGTCTGGATTCTGTTCTGTGACATCAGTAACGTCTGGAGTCTGTTCTGTGACATCAGTGACGTCTGGAGTTTGTTCTGTGACATCAGTGACGTCTGGAGTTTGTTCTGTGACATCAGAGACGTCTGGAGTTTGTTCAGTGACATCAGAGACGTCTGGAGTTTGTTCAGTGACATCAGTGACGTCTGGAGTCTGTGCAGTGACATCAGGAGTCTGTTCTGGGACATCAGCAACAGTCTCTTGAGACTGAACTGGTTCTGCAACAATCTCAGCAGAGTGATCTGATTGTGCAACAGTCTCTTCAGAATGCTCCAGCTCTGCAACAGTTTCTTCAGACTGATCTGGTTCCGCAGCAGTCCCTTCAGAGTGGGCTGGTTCCACAACAGACTCTTCAGAATGCTCTGGCTTTGCAACTGTCTCCTTAGTTTGTTCTGGTTTTGCAACATTCTCTTCACACTGAAGTGGTTCTGAAACAGTGTCTTCTGATTGAACTGGTTCCACAGCAGTCTGTTCATAATGCTCTTGTTCAGCAACTGGTTCTCCAACAGTCTTCTCTGAATGTTTGGGTTCTGCAATAGTCTCCTCAGCTGGTTCCTTAACAGTCTCTTCAGAGGCATCTGGTTCTGCAACAGTTTCTTCAGACTGAACTGATTCTGCACCTGTCTCCTCAACTGGTTTCACAATGGTCTCTTCAGAGTGATCTGGTTCTGCAGCAGTCTCTTCAGGCTGAAGTACTTCTGCAAATGTACCCTTAGTCAATTCTGTTTCTGCAACAGTCTCTTCAATGTGATCTAGCTCTGCAACAGCCTCTTCAGAGTGATCTGGCTCTGCAATGACTTTGTCACACTGAAGTGATTCTGCAACTGTCTCTTTACTTGATACTGATTCAGTCTCTTCAGCTGGGTCTGGCTCTGCAGCCATCTCTTCAGAAGGTTTGGATTCTGCAACAATCTCTTCAGAAGGTTTGAAATCTGCTACAATATGTTCAGAAGGTTCTGATTCTGCAGCAATCTCTTCAGAAGATTCTGGTTCTGCAGCCATCTCGTCAGAAGGCTTGGGCTCCGCAACAGTCTCTTCAGAAGGTTCGGATTCTGCAACAATCTCTTCAGAAGGTTTGAACTCTGCTACAATGTGTTCAGAAGGTTCTGATTCTGCAGCAATCTCTTCAGAAGGCTTGGGCTTTGCGACAGTCTCTCCAGGTTTTGATTTGGCAACAATCTCATCAGAAGGTTCTGATTCTGCAACCTTTTCAGAAGGTTTGGATTCTGCAACAATCTCTTCAGAAGGTTTGAAATCTGCAGCAGTCTCTTCAGAAGGTTCTGGTTCTGCAACAGTCTCTTCAGAATGTTCTGGTTCTGCAACAGTCTCTTCAGAAGGCTTGGGCTCTGCAACAATCTCTTCAGAAGGTTTGGATTCTGCAACCATCTCTTCAGAAGGTTTTAAGTCTGCTACAGTATCTTCAGAAGGCTCTGATTCTGCAGCAATCTCTTCAGAAGGTTTGAATTCTGCAACCATTTCTTCAGAAGGTTTGGATTCTGCAACAGTCTTTTCAGAAGGTTTGGATTCTGCAACAATCTCTTCAAAAGGTTCTGATTCTGCAGCAATCTCTTCAGAAGGTTCTGATTCTGCAGCAATCTCTTCAATTGGTTTGGGTTCTGCAACAGTCACTTCAAAAGGTTTGGATTCTGCATCAGTCTCTTCAGTAGGTTTGGATTCTGCAAAAACCTCTTCAGAAGGTTTGTATTCTGCAGCAATCTCTTCAAAAGGTTTGGATTCTGCATCAGTCTCTTCAGAAGATTCGGATTCTGCAACCATCTCTTCAGAAGGTTCGGATTCTGCAACCATCTCTTCAGAAGGTTCAGATTCTGCAACAATCTCTTCAGGTGGTTCAGATTCTGCAACAATCTCTTCAGAAGGATCAGATTCTGCAACCATCTCTTCAGAAGGTTCGGATTCTGGTGTTGCGATTGTCTCTTTGGCTGGCTTTGGTTCAGCATCAACATCTTCAGCTGATTTTGATTCTGTAACAATCTCGTCAGTTGATTCGTGTTCTATGTCAGTTTGCTCAGTCAGTTCAGGTGATCCAACTGCCTGTTCAGTTGGTTCAGTTTCTGCAATGATCTCTTCAACTGATTTCAACTCCGTAGTGATCTCTTTAGTTAATTCTGGTTCCACAACAGAGTCTTCAGCTGGTTCTGGTTCTGTAGAAATCTTTTCAGTTGGCTCCCGTTCTGCATCAGCCTCTTCAGATGGTTGAGGTACTACAACATCTTCAGTTGATCCTGTGGCAATCTCTTCAGCTTCAGATGGTTCTGGTACTGCAACAGTTTGTTCACATTGTTCTGGTTCTGCAACAGTTTCTTCAGACGGTTTTGCCACAGTCTCTTCAGATGATTCTGGTTTTGTAGCAGTCTTTTGTTCTTGTTCTAAAACAGTCTCTCCAGTTGTCTTTGATTTGGCAGCTGCCTCTTCGAGTCGCTCGGGTAATATCACATTTTCTTCAGTGTGTCTTGGTTCTGCAACTGACAGTTCTAGTTCTGTTACTGCCAAGGCCTTGTCTGTTTGTTCTTGCTCCGAATCAACCTCCTCTCTTCTTCCTGGATGTATAACAAGTTCTGTCATTTGCTCGTGCGTCCTTTCCTTCTGTTCTGTTTGCTCTGACTCTGTAGTGTTCTCACCTGTTTGTTCAGTGTGTGTGGAATCTTCTCTTAGCTGTCTTTCAATCTGTGTTTCATCTGTCGAAGTATCTTTGTCTACAACCTCATCAAAAACACCTGATGAGAGTCGTTTGTGAGTCTGTGATTCATCGCAGAGTATGACTGTCTGGAGGGAGGAGGAATCAGATAACCAATCGACATCAGAGTCCAGTTCCACTGTTCCATCAACAGTAGAGTCTTGTGAAGAGATTTTATCATCACCAGACTCTATTTCACTCATCGTGCTCATGCCAAGTGCTGGTTCTGCCTCTGTCTGTGGAGCAGAGCTTGGCTCAAAGTTGAGGTCTGAGCCTGATCTGTTAATGATCTCAACATCAGATGATGGCTCTTTGGTTGTGTATGTATCAGGCGTTGGTTCTGAGGTATCTTTTCTTGAAATAATGATGCCATCAACACTAGATTCTGTGGCATCATCAACGCTGTTTTCTGTGATGGTATCAGTTCTAGACCTGGTAGCTGTGGTAGAGTCAGCAAGACCATCAACACTGGAGTCCGTGATTTCGTCATCACGACATGCAGAGGTGTCATCAACACCAGATTCAGTGACGTCATCAGCATCCAATTTGATGTCATCAACACCAGATTCAGTGACGTCATCAGCATCCAATTTGATGATGTCATCAACACCAGATTCAGTGACGTCATCAGCATCAAATTTGATGACGTCTTCAGCAGCAGATTCGGTGAAGTCAGCGTGAGGTTCAGTGATGTCATCAACAGTGAGTCTGGAAGTGTCAGCAACTCCAGAGTCCATGGTGTTATCAAGACGAGATTCCATAGTGCTACTGTCAACGCTAGATTCCATGGTGTTGTCAACACTATATTCCATGGTACTGTCCACACTAGATTCCATGGTGTTGTCAGCGCTATATTCCATGGTGTTATAAACACCAGAGTCCATGGTATTGTTCATATCAGATCCCGTGGTGTTTTCAACACCACATTCCACGATGTCGTCACCAGCAGAGTCCATGATGTCATCTGCACTGGACTTGATGAAGTCATCAGCAGCAGATTTCATGATGTCATCAACAGCAGATCCTGCAACGTCACTGGTACTAGATTCTATGATGTTACCAGAACCAGATTCTGTAGTGCCATCAATACTGACTTTGATTTCACCAACACCAGACTCAGCCATTTGATCAACAACAGCAGATTTATGGATGTCTTTAGCATCAATGTCCAGTCCTTGGGTTTTGTCAGCACTTTCCTTCTCTCTGACTGTGCTCTTGCCATCAACACTAGATTCCTGGATTTCTCTAGAAGCAGGTTCTAGGATGTCTTCAGCGTACGACTTGAGTTCATCAATGCTGTGTCCTTTGGATTCATGTTCGGTTGGTTTCATGGCTGTGTCAGACGTGGTGAATGTGGGCACAAGAGCTGATGCCACAGGAAATGTTTCGCTTTGCGAGTGTGGGTCCGAAAACCAGGTTTTAGAGTATTCTGAGGTCTCTTGTCCTTGCTTTTCACTCGCTTCTGTTTCACTGTAGGGTGATGCTTTTGTCACTGCAGCAGATGTCTTCTGTGGTGTCGATGTTTCTTCTTTGACTGAAGAATCTGAACCAACAGAGGGCTTTCTTCTTATGTCGTCTTCTGCAGAATATTCTGTTTTAGCAGTGTAGCGTTGTTGATCCTTATCGTCTGTTTCTTTTTGAGATAATTTTTGCCTGTGGTGTGATCTTCTGGCACCCAATGCCGCCTGCCCAGCTCTCTCAGCAATCTGTTGGTCTTCAATGGCACTCTCTTCATCAAAGTCATCTGCATCTTGGTTGACCCAGAAACAGTACTGTGAAAACCCCAGCGATTTCATTTTCTTCTGAGGTGGTTCATCGCTCTCACCTTTGCCTTTTTGTGGGGTGTCACTTTCAAGTTCAACAGATCTTTCACGTTTCAAAACATCATCAGTGACTTGGCCGTGAGAGGGAGCTTCGCCAGAAGCCTGGTCATCTGATTTGTGTGCAGAATCATCATCCATTGATGGCTTTTGCTCTTTGCTGAAGAGCGAGCTGTCATCTTTATGGAAAGTTTGGCCCGCCTTTGAACCTATATCGTCTTCAGTTGGTGTCAGCCCATCCTCCACTTTTGGAGTTTGTGAGACTGTGGGTGATTCTTGTTTTGATATGTCATCATTTTCAATGGTCCCAGTTTGACCTGAAGCAACACCAGCCTGTATGCTCGAGCTTTCAGGAACTGTCATGTCTGTGGTGAAAGACGAGAAATCGGATCCAAATTTGGGAGTGTCGGGGGTCTCTCCTAGATATGTATCGACATCAGGAAGAGCTTCCTCACCTTCTACAAACTTCAATGCTTGAATCAAGTTTTGCTGTGAAAATGGAATGTCCACACCAGGGGACGAGATCTGGATAGGTGATGTGACGTCACTGCTTTCATCAGGAAGCTCCTCAATGACGTAATCCCCAGCGGGGGACATCGTCCCTGACGAAAATTCTGTCGTGGATGATGTCATCATGTCAGACACACTCCTGGGATCAACGTCAGAAGAGCTTCGTGGGTCTGTGACATCAAATTCTGTGTCAGACACGGACGTTGACATAACAGTGAGGTCACCAGGTGACGTCAGCATGTCTTCAGTTCCGTAACTGGTGGACATAGAATTGTCGGGGAAGTAAGGAACTGGGTTCTGCTCAGCAGCAGCGTCTTGCTGTTCAATGAAGGGCGTGGCGTTATCCATGACGTCAGCAGACTCTGTCTTGGAGGTGAGGCTCACTTCTGCACAGATTGGCGGCTGGTTATCCATGGTCTCCTCAACCTGGGAAGGGTCAGATTGGGGAGCATCACCTTTCTGACCACTGACTTCGTGACTGTGAGATTCTGTCTGATTCGTTTCCTTATCAGAATGGTCATCTTCCAATTTACCATGATCATCATTCACGTTCTCGTGTTTTAACTCAGTCAGTTCTGAGTCCTTGGCAACACTTTTTTCAGCAGACATACCTGATGGATGTGATGAATGTGTGGATGTGAATGGATGGAAAGTGTCAGAAGCTGTTTGGAACTCTACAATGAGTTCTGAAGGAACGGGGCAAGTCACACTCAAAGCCTGTTTTTCTGTCAAGCTAGTTTCCTTTTGGTTGACATCTTCTGGAAGGTTAGACTGCTCAGCAGTCTTCTCCTCTGGAACAACACCTGCAAGGGTGGTGTGCTCCAAACTTGCAACAGGCACTTGGGAACCTTCAGTCTCATTTGCTGCCACTTTTGTAGGAACAGAAACTGGAATAGAAAACAGGGATTGTTCTGGCGTGCCTTCAGTCCTGTCCTGAGTGTCCAACCTTCGCTGATGCTCAACTGAAGAAACAGCTTGATCCTCGAAATCCACAGAAATTCCCTGTCCATCTTTGCCATCGAAACACTGTCCAATCCATGCGGTGGAGCGGTCAGCTGGCTTTAGTGGCGTAGATGTGGTCATACTGTCAGTGACAGTGTCTTTCAGGTCAGTGTCAAGAGAACCTGCTGAATCAGTCACGGAAAACACGGGGTCAACAGATGAATCGATATCGTCATCAGCAAATGGCAGATCCACCGAGGAGTCCATACTTGGACTTGGGTGGGCCTCATTGGGGTTAAAAGGATATAAAAGGGTAGGAGACTGTGTGTAAGATTGTGATAGCACATTAGGAGCAGATACAGATCTTTCTTCCAGTTCAAACAATGGGTTGTCGAAAGCATTCTCCTCTCTGTTGCTGTACAGGTCCATGCGATCAACCTCGCCATCTTCACAAGCGAAAGGATCGACGGAAGAGTCATCTCCATCCTCCCAGCTTTGCCAGAGCTGTTCCAAGTCTTCTCTCTCCCTGCGAGCGACTTCAGCTAAGCTTTCCTCCCTTGAGACCCAGTCTGGAAAGTCGAAATAGTCGATGTCTTGGTTTCCGGCAGGTCTGGGGGTAGGAGGAAGCTTAGGTAGAGGAGCAGCAGCAGCTCCCTGGTCCTGTGAGTCTTCTGGTTCTGCGTTCGCATCCAAGGAGTTCCGGTGTAAAGTCTGAAACAGAGGGGACAAATGCACATTTTACTGACTTGTTCGAGGACTTATTGGTTTGCAAACATCACTAACTGACGGCCAGTCTGAAGAAGTAATTGAGTGATCAGCTAGGTAGCTGCTTGTTTGGTTGATTGCTACATAAGATCGTCATTATCACACTCGTCTTCACTGAACATCAGGGAATAATTGCGAGGAACCAGCCATCACTCACATCATTGCAGTATATAATTATCAAGGCGAGCCAGAACATTGGTTCCCTGACAATATTCGCGCTCTTTCCTAGCGGCTGCCCAGTGGTCCTCTTTGAGACTATGGCTCAGGACACACACACAAACACACACACACACACACATACACACACACATACGCATACACATACACACACACACACACACACATACACACACACACACACACACACACAGCAAAACACACACACACACACACACACACACACACACAGACACACACTTTCCCTTCGTCCCTTGCACACCCTGTGTGATCTGTGACACATTACGACCCATGCTCTCTCCATGCTCTCTTGCAGTGATGGAGTTGAAACCACTTTGATGCCATTTGATTGGCTTACGGCTCGCTCTCCCTGTGCAATAAACCTCTGTAACCTACCTCCCCCTGCCCCAACACATACACACACACTCACGCACGCACACATACACGCGCGCGCGCACGCACACACAAACACACACTCGCATACACAAGCACGCACGCACACACACATACACGCGCGCGCACGCACACACACTTTTGGGCTCACTTTGCGAGTCTATGTTATGATAAATGTATGTTGGGATGTATGTATTTGTGTATGTATGTATGTATATATGTATGCATGCATGCATGCATGTATGTATGTATGTATGTGTGTGTGTATGTATGTATGTATGTATGCATGTATGTATGTATGTATGTATGTATGTATGTATGTATGTATGTATGTCTGTCTGTCTGTGTGTGTGTGTGCGTGTGTGCGTGTGTGTGCGTGAGTGCGTGTGTGCGTGCGTGCGTGCGTGAGTGCGTGCGTGCGTGCGTGCGTGCGCGATATCAGTCATACGTTCATTGTTGTGACAATAAAAGTAGCTGTTATCACTTCTCATGGTTGGTTAACACATCCGAAATGTATGATCAGTTTGGTAATAAAAAATAATATATAAATATTGGTCTAACTTCCACGACTGTTATTTGTCCGCGGTGAAAACTGTTTACAGGCAGCATGTTTATAATTCAGTATCGCGATGGCATGATCTTTGTTCTGCTTTGTTTGGCCTGCAAAAAAACATTATATATACACATTCAGAGCAAAAACATAATTGTATTTTGTTACACTGTTTTACGTTGTACTGTATATAAAATCGAGCTGACTAACTCAGGAATCCCGTATTCGTAGTATATATCAAAACCGTGCAACATTTTTTTTCAAATACAAAATTCAGAAAGAAGAAAAACAACAAATGGTACACTGTCTCCCTTCCCAATTCAGAAACGAGCTCCCTGACACATGAAACACTGATTTCCTTCCACACTGCAAAGTTGGCATCTTGACATGCACAGCAGCGTTCGTCAAGAGGGTCGTAAGGCGTGTGCACCAGTAACTGATAGGAATGCGTCCAAGACTCGACACTTCATCAGCCGACAGGCGCAGCTCCGTTTCCCCACCCTTCCAAAAGGTCAGAATGGATGAGGCACCAGTAACCTTTGTTTGGAGAGCACAGTCTCCAATCTCCTACTTTGAAACCAAGAAAAATCGCAGGCCTTCCCGACATCAGAAGAAAGAAAAGAAAAACACAGCTCAACGGTTTACTAAAGGCCAGATTGATCCTAACCCTTTAGCATTCGTACATAATATTACCGAGCTCTTTTTAGTATATATATATAAAAAAAAAATCTGATTTTTTTCTAAAAATATGGCTTTGAAGCACACATAGCGCTATATATAGTTGTTATATCCTAGCAGGATACTCATGCGTGCGTGCGTGTGTGTGTGTGTGTGTGTTTGTGGTGTAGTGTGTGTGTGTGTGTATGTGTGTGTGTCTGTGTGTGTGTGTATGTG
>JAVDPJ010000023.1:0-14323 GCA_034780015.1 Urosalpinx cinerea
CTCCCCCCACCGCCCCCGGCCCCCCTTGCCTTCACGCCAGTCTCTGCCATTCCTCTGTTCTGACGCACTCCCACCGGTATCCTGGGTAAAATTCACACTTTCTCTACCTTCCCGTGATTCTCTACCATTCTTTCGCTCTGACGCACTCCCGCCGGTAACCTTGGAAACGCTCCCACTTTCTTTCGCTTCCGGCAATTCCTCACCACCCGCCCTCTTCAACTCGGACGCACTCCCGCCTCTAACCTGCGACACACTCCCACCACTATCTCCGGTGCTGGATGCATCACGGAGAGAAGAAGGAAGACTGGAAGGCAAATTTTGCCTGGAAACACCGACAGATGTTCTTACGTTGGTTGAAACAGTAGAGGATGAATGATGGAATGAACCATCTTTCGAGTCCCTGAGACTGTTCACGCCTTTTATTTTCCGTAGCGGGGAGGAGGGTTTAGAGTGAGAAGCGTCCTCATTGTTTCTCTCACTGTCCCGGGAAGGGGAGGCATAGTCGCGTAACTTTGCATTTTTCCTGTCCATAGCCGAAGGGGAGGTGTGGTTGGGTAGCTTTGATTTTTTTCTGTCCATGGTATCCACACTGTTTCTCTCGCTGGTCTTGGAGGGGTGTGTGTAGCTGTGTAACTTTGCATTTTTTCGGTCCATAGCCGAAGGGGAGGTGTGGTTGGGTAGCTTTGCACTTTTTCTGTCCATGGTATCCACACTGTTTCTCTCGCTGGTCTCGGAGGGGTGTGTGTAGCTGTGTAACTTTGCATTTTTTCGGTCCATAGCATTCACACTGTCTCTCTCACTAGTCCTGGAAGAGGAGGCGTAGCTGAGTAACTTCACATTTTTTCTGTCCGTGGTGAGGGTGTGAGGAGAGAATGATCTCCGATCTGATCTTCGATCCGACGACTTCCTCCTCTCTCTCTCACTAGTCCTGGAAGGGGAGGCGTAGCTGAGTAACTTCACACTTTTTCTGTCCGTGGTGAGGGTGTGAGGAGAGAATGATCTTCGATCTGATCTTTGATCTGATCTTCGATCTGATCTTCGATCCGACGACTTCCTCCTCTCTCTATCACTAGTCCCAGAAGATGCCATTGAGTTCCGATTGCCAGACGAACAGCCGTTCTTACTTTCCGGGGATTTTCTACTGCGAAAAGAGCAAGAGTCTGATCTGGATCTGCTCCGAGGTTTTTCCTCTCTGCTGAATGGAAGAGGCAGAAGCGGTTTTCTTTTTATTTCAGAAACATTTGCCGGAGACGTCTCTTTGGTTGGAGAAAATGAATAACGTTGTTTAGCTGCCGATGATTTGCTTGTTGGAGAAAATAAACGATTTTGTAAACCTGATGACGTTTCTTTGGTTGGAGAAAAACAATTTTGTAAACTTGACGTTTCTTTGCTGGGGGGAAATAAACGGTTTTGTAAACCTCTGGATGTTTTGGGGGAAAGTAAATGATTTTGACTGTCCCTTTCACCGGGACCATCCACGGATGTGTGAGAGACATGCAGATTAACACTTCTTTCCTCAGATTGAGCATTCGGACCTAATCTGTCAGCCACCTCCTTTTTGCGGACGCCAGGTCTCTGTTTCTGCGGGTTCCTGCGCGTGCACTGCAGCAGAGGGGGGGAGGGGGGAGACTGAAGAACAGACCTGTCCCCCAGCGGTTTACCTCCCTTACCTCTGTCAGGAGAACTAGGGAGAGGAGACAAGGGACGGCCAATGGTGAACAAGTCGCAGAGAGACAAAGCTTCAGACTTCGTTTGTGATTTCTGATCCCCTCTCTGTGTTGTGACTGTCTTTCTTGGACTTGAGACGCTCTTTTTTGAATCAGAGACAATATTTCTTGGACCTGAGACACTCTTTTTTGAATCAGAGACAATATTTCTTGAACCAGAAATGCTCATTTTTGGATCAGAGACAACATTTGCTGGACTTGAGACACTCTTTTTTTGATCAGAGACAATATTTCTTGGATCAGAGACCCCCTTTTTTGGATCAGAGACAATATTTCTTGGACCTGGCACAATCTTTTTTGGATCAGAGACAATATTTCTTGGACCTGGCACACTCTTTTTTGGATCAGAGACAATATTCCTTGGATCAGAGATTCCCTTTTTGGGATCAGTGACGATAGGTCTTGGACCTGAGACACTCTTGCTTGAGGATCTCTCAGTGACTGGACTGGACACTCCTCCGCAAGGCTGAAGGCTAGCTTTGCTCGACCCTTGTTCTCCTCCTTCACAATGGGAGGCAGGTCTCCCTGGAGGGGATTCATCTGAAGAATCCTCTGACGTCCTTTTCCAGGGATCTTTTTTTGACAAGATTGTTTTTGAGATTCTTCTCTCAGTTTCAAAGTGTGATACACGTTTGCTGGTATCTACTTCAGACCTAGAGAAGCTGGAGTCTTTTGATTTTGAATGCTCCGACTTTGAGTGTCTTAATGCTGAATCCGACAGGCACAGTTTTTCAGAGACAGGCTCCTGAACTGTAGGAGAAGTCATATTGTCATTTTGCCGTTTGTGGCTCTGTTCCACAACTGAACTTTCCACGGAGACGCCAGGGCAACAATCAGCATCATCAGTATGAACAGTCGTTTCACTTCTCTTTCCCCTTGCCTCCTCCACTGGCCAAGCTTCTGTTTCACTTGGGTCCTCTCCAGAAAAATCAGAAACATCTTCCCTGGATGCATGTGGTTTTTCTTCCTCCTCCGATGATAAACCGTCTGCCTCAATCTCACCAGAAGAGCCTATCATGGCTGTGCAAATAGCTAACACAGTTTTCTTGGTGTGTGCCGCAGTAACACGTGAATTTTCCATTTCAGTCAGCAAGTTTTCCATAGAAAATGGCAATTTTCCAAATTCTCTGCATTCTGCATCTTTCCTTTTTTGATCAGGTGCCTTCTCTGTTAAAGATGACTCTGGGTGAACGTGAACTGAAGAGTTATCGGGCTTTGTGCAGTTTACTCCTTGGCTTTCCTCAGTGGATTTGGTTTTCCTGTCACACCAGGCGTTGCCGTGGTACAATGTGGCACATCCTGTAGAATCTCTGTCAATCATTCCTCCGTTTTTCTGAGCAGACTTCTTTGCAAACGGAGTCTCCGCCTCTGCTGGAGTGCAAAGGGCTGTCCTGGCAGTGTGTTTATTCTTCTTTGGGTCATGCCTCCTCACTTCCGCCGGAGAGGAAAGAGCTTTTCCAGCGCAGCCTTCTGTTTCTGTTTCATTCATCTCCTCAGTTAACGTTTCTCTCTCGGCTGGTTTTCTTTCAGTGCTGATGGATGAGTTTTCCATCACCACACAGCTTGACTCTTCGCTTTCTCCTCCTCCACAAAGCATGCCTTCCTCCTCGGTGTGTGTTATTGAACAATCTGCCATCAGCACGTCGCCTTTTTCTGGCCCCGTTTTTCTCTGAGTCTGCTCAAGTAGAGAAGTCTTCTCCTTTGACGCCTGTGTTTTTCCACAATTTACAGATGTCTGGGCCAACAGGCATGGCTCTTTTCCTGATGGCTCTTTTCCTGATGGCTCTTTTCCTGATGGTTCTTTTCCTGATGGCTCTTTTCCTGATGGCTTTTTTCCTGATGGCTTTTTTCCTGATGATTCTTTTCCTGATGGGTCTTTTCCTGATGATTCTTTTCCTGATGATTCTTTTCCTGATGATTCTTTTCCTGATGTTTTTCCTGATGGCTCTTTTCCTGCTAACAGACATGGCTCTTTTCCTGGCGGCCCTTTTCCTGATGGCTCATTGTCATACATTTCTGGCACATCTGCGGCAACTGTGACATTTTGTGACAGAAAAGAATCTGCGTGTGACAACGGGGACGCCCCAACTCCTGGTTCTTTCATCACACATGTTCCAGAGGCAAAACCTATGGGCAGCGTTGGAGCAACAACCGTGGCACTTTTCTGTGAGTCACTGTCAACCAGAAATGAATTATCGCATAAACCGTGAACATTTTCAGACAAAGAAGTGGATGATTCGTCATGGTGTAGGTTGGGAAAGCAACTCAACATGTCCGATGGATCAAAACCTTCCGATGAGGAGGTCGGATGGGAGGGCGTTTCCAAATCATCCACAGAGGACCACAAACTGGTGCTCAGAGATTCCGACGCTTCAGAGCGATCAGGCTTTCTCACTGCTGACTGGAGTCTGAAGGTTTCGGCGCTAGTAGTACCGTCCTTGATCAGGCTTTGGCTAGATCCTTCAACGATCCGGTCCTCCTTCAGATGTCTGTAAAAGTTTTGGCTTCTGCTATCTGCAGAGTTAGGTCTGCACAAAGCATCTGTCCAACCATCACCTTTCTGTTCTGTGGTGACTTCTGCAATACTGTCATCCCTGTCCTGTGTGTGTGCGTCGTTTCCAGGGAGTTGTCCGTCTGTTTCACAACCATCACCAACAATCTTCAGGCATTGTTCGGCTTCAGTAGCACTGCTGTTTTCACACCATTCAGGCAAAATGGTGCCCACATCAAGACCTGTGCCAGTTTCAACCCTGACATCAACGCCAGCGCTTTTTCTGGTTCCAGCAATGATGTCAGCGTCAAGCTTGACGATTTCAGCAACAGTGTTACCCTTAGGGGTATTACTTTCAAGTGTCAAACCATGCTCAGTGTGTGCATTTCCAACCTCACTAGATACACCCAGGGCACTACCTTCAAGTGTCACGCCATGCTCACTGTGTGCATTTCCAACCTCACTAAATGAGCAAACTTCACGGTGGTGCCTACTGATACACGTAGGGACGTCATTTTCAGAAACCACTGTGAGAAGCTCTGAGTCACTGCCAACTTCAGCACGTTGTCCGACAGCTTCACAACTGACGTGACACTTTTCAGCCTGACAGATGTCACTTTCGACAGCCTCTGCTTCTCTCGAGATCCTAACAGTTCCAGAGGGTGCGTCACTTTCAGAAGCGGTGCTATCGTGTCCAGCGAGTCTGCCGCAGTCTACAGAGATTTCTGCAGGGTGTCCGCTAGTCTCCGTCACACCTTCTGCTTGGTTCAGGCAACTGGTGTCTTCAGCAGCGGTGGGAAATTCTTTGTTGTTTTTTCTGACAGCGCGAGCAATGCTTCGCTCTTCAGCTTGTGTTCTACAAACATTACTTTCTTCAGCATGTTTCTCATAATCATCATGTGTGACATCATCATCATGTGTGACATCATCATCATGTGTGACATCATCAGCTATGTTGTCTTCAATGTGTCGTACAATATTTTCAGCGGTGTCACCTTCTTCCTGATGGGTGAAATCGTCAGCTATGTCATTTTCATCATCCTGTGTGACATAATCAGCTATTTCACTTTCATCATCATGCGTGACATCATCAATTATGTCATTTTCATCATCATGTGTGACATCAGCTTTCTCATTTTCATCATCCTGTGTGACCTCATCAACTATGTCATTTTCATCCTCCTGTGTGACATCATCAACTATGTCATTTTCATCATCCTGTGTGACATCCTCGCCATGTGTGATATCATCTATATCATCATCATGTGTGACATCATCAGCTATGCCACTTTCATCATCACACGTGACATCATGAATCCTGTCATCATCTTCATCGCGTGAGACATCATCAGCTACGTCGTCATCAATGTGCTGTACACTATCTTCGGATATGTCATCTTCTTCATCATCACCGCCGATAACTTTGGCGACGTCATCTTCACCCTTCTGTGTGCTGTCTTCTTCATCACTATCACCAGTAAGTTGCGTGTCGCATTCTCCCTCATCCACTTCATCATCGTGTGCATCATTTCTGGAGTGATGTGTCGCATATTTAGCTGTGGTATCTTCAGCCTTGGTAACCTCTTCATTCATCTCACCTTCATCATCTGGGTCTTTTTCACTGACGGCGCTTTCATCACCAATGTCACCTTCGTCAGCGCCATCTTCATCATCTGTTTCATCTTCGTCTATGGCACCTTCGTCATCAATGTTCTCTTCAGCTATGTCATCTTCTGCTGTGCCATCTTCAGCTATGCCATCTTCTTCTGATATGCCATTTTCTTCACTAATGCATTCATCTTCTGTGCCATCTTCTGCTGTGCCATTTTCTTCAGCTATGTCATCTTCTGCTGTGTAATCTTCCTCAGATATGCCATTTTCTTCAGCTATGCCATCATTAGCCATGCCATTACCTTCATCTCTGTCATCTTCATCATCTAAGGCACCTTCATCATCAATGCCATTGTCTTCAGCTATGCCACCTTCAGCAGCTATGTCATCTCCATCAACTATGCCATCTTCTTCAGCAATGCCATCATCTTCAGTTCTGCCATCTTCTTTACTAATGCCATCTTCTTCATATACAGCACAATCATCATCAATGCCATTGTCTTCATCTGTGCCATCTTCAGCTATGCCATCTTCAGCTATGCCATCTTCTTCAGCTATGCCATCTTTGTTAGCTATGCCATTGTCTTCAGCAATGCCATCTTCAGCTATGTCATCTTCTTCATCTATGCCATCTTCTTCATCAATGCCATATTCTTCAGCTAAGCCATCTTTGTCAGCTGTGCCATCTTTTTCAGTTATGCCATCTTCTTCATCTATGCCATTTTCTTCATCTATGCCATCTTCAGCTATGCCATCTTCAGCTGTGCCATCTTCTTCAGCTAAGCCATCTTCTTCATCTATGCTATTTTCTTCATCTATGCCATCTTCATCTATGCCATCTTCTTCAGCTGTGGCATCTTCTTTAGCTAAGCCATTTTCTTCATATATGCCATCTTCAGCTGTGCCATCTTCTTCAGCTAAGCCATTTTCTTCATCTATGCCATCTTCAGCTGTGCCATCTTCTTCAGCTAAGCCATTTTCTTCATCTATGCCATCTTCAACTGTGCCATCTTCTTCAGCTAAGCCATTTTCTTCATCTATGCCATCTTCTTCAGCTAAGCCATCTTCATCTATGCTATCTTCTTCATCTATGCCATCTTCAGCTAAGCCATCTTCTTCAGCTGAGCCATTTTCTTCAACCATGACATCTTCTACAGCCATGCTGCCTTCTTCAGCTATGCCATCATCTTGAACTGTGTCATTTTCCTCAACTATGCTATTTTCTTCAGCCATGCCATATTCTTCAGCCATGCCATCTTCGTCAGCTGTGCTATCTTCTTCAGATGTGCCATCTTCTTCGGCCATGTCATCATCTTCATCTATGCCATCTTCTCCATTTATGCCATTTTCATCTATGCCATCTTCTTCATCTATGTCATTTTCTTGAGCAATGCCATCTTCTTCAGCTTTGTCATTTTCCTCATCTATAGCACCTTCATCATCAACGCGATTGTCTTCATCTATGCCATTTTCATCTATATCATCTTCTTCATCTATGCCATCTTCTTGAGCAATGCCATCTTCTTCATCTAAGCCATCAGCTACGTCATCATCTTCAGCTATGCCATTTTCTTCCACCATGCCGCATTCTTCAGCTGTGCCATCTTTTTCAGCTGTGCCATATTCTTCATCTACAGCTCCATCATCAATGGCATTGTCTTCAGCTATGCCATCTTCTTCATCTCTGCCATCTTCTTCATCTATGCCATTTTCTTCAGCTGTGTCCTCTTCAGCTTTAGCATCTTCTTCAGCAATGTCATTTTCTTCAGCCACACCATCTTCATCTCTGCCGTCACTTTGATCTCTGCCACCTTCTTCATTTCTGCCATCTTCCGCTATGCCATATTCATCTCTGCCATCTTCTTCATCTCTACCATCTTCCTTTATGCCATCTTCATCTAAGCTGTCACTTTCATCTTTGCCATCTTCCGCTATGTCATCTTCGCCTCTGCCATCATCTTCATCTCTGCCATCATCTTCATCTCTGCCATCATCTTCAGGCCAAGCTGCAGCATGTTCAACTATGTCATCTTTGATGCAGAATGTGACATCATCAGCATGCTGTGTGACATCGACCATGTCACTGTCATGGGTGACATCATCAGTTCTGTCCTTCTCTTCATCATCACCATTTTCACCACGTGACACATCATCAGCTGTGTCATCATTGTGTGTGACATCAGCTAGGTCATTTTCAGCATCATGTGTTTCATCAGCAGCCGCATCCTCCTCCACATCCTCCTCCTGTGTAATGTCATCAGCTACGTCACTTTCATAATTGTGTGTGGTGTCATCAGTAACATCATCCTCTACATCCTCCTCATGTGTGACATCGTGTACTTTGTCGTTTTCATCATCCTGTGTGACATCATCAACTGTGTCATTTTCATCATCCTGTGTGACGTCATCAGCTATGTCGTTTTCATCATCATGTGTGACATCATCAACTATGTCATTTTCATCATCCTGTGTGACGTCATCAGCTATGTCGTTTTCATCATCCTGTGTGACATCATCAACTGTGTCATTTTCATCATCCTGTGTGACATTATTGGGTATGTCACTTTCACCATCCTGTGTGACATCATTGGGTATGTCACTTTCATCATCCTGTGTGACATCATTGGGTATGTCACTTTCATCATCCTGTGTGACATCATTGGGTATGTCATTTTCATCATCCTGTGTGACATCATCAGCTATGTCACTTTCATCATCCTGTGTGACATCATCAGCTATGTCACTTTCATCATCATATGTGACATCATCAACTATGTCACTTTCATCATCATGTGTGACATCATCAACTATGTCACTTTCATCATCCTGTGTGACATCATCAACTATGTCACTTTCATCATCCTGTGTGACATCATCAACTATGTCGTTTTCATCATCATGTGCGGCATCATCACCCATGTCACTTTCATCCACAAGGGTCAAACTTTCACCCTGCGTTTCATATTTCACCATGTGGTCTTCCATGTTCTCAGCCATGATCTCTTCATTGTGTTGTGTGACGTCTTCAGTCATGACCCTTTCTTCAGTCCGCTGCTGCTTCACAGGCTCCCTGAAAGGTCTGCCCTCATGGTCCAATGTAGCATTACCAAACGTCACATCAGTTTCACAGCAACCTCTATCAAGTCTGGTTTCTGCACCAACTTCTGAATGTGCTGTGATAGCTTCAGCGCATGTGCTAACCGGTTTGTTCTGGATATCATCTTTGGTATGGGTTCTATCCATTTCAGCTCTGTTGTCACTGTAAGGGTCAGCTTTAGCGGAAGCTTCAGTCTGTTTTCTTACAGTTTCAGAAGAGAGGTCAGCTTTAGGGTAATCAACGATGGTGTACTCTTCAGTGTCGCTCGTGTCAATATCTTCGTCAACATTTGTGACGATACGCTGGAGTTTAGCCTCACTGTCTGTGACACTATGTGTGGTTGCAGTATCGCTTGTGTTGATATCTGCATCAATATCTTTCATGATATGCTGGAGTTTAGCATCACGGTCAGTAACACTATGTGAGGGTGCTGAATCCTTCATTTCGGTGTGATCTCCCCTTGATGGGGCAGTGGCTTTTCTGACAGTTTTAGTAGCGGTGACGGGTTCAGCAGCATAATCAACAAAGGTGTACTCTTCCGTGCCGCTTGTGTTCATGTCACTGTCAACCTCTTTGGAAATATGCTGGAGTTTAGCATCACAGTCAGTAGCATGTGAGGATGCTGAACCCCCCATTTTCATCTGATCTCCGTTTGAATCCCCCACTTGTGTTTGATCTCCGTTCGAACAAACATAACAGGAGTCCACAACGGAGGGCAGAGTCCTGCTGCCAGAGAGTGAAGGAGCATTATCTCTGGAACTACTGGCTTCTGGTGAACGTGTGGCCTCTTGTGACTTCTTGTGAACATCCTGAGCTTGCTTTGAGAAGGTATCAGGAATTACAGACGCAGATCTCACGGCTGCTTTCTGACTTTTCTGACAGAGAGATGCTAAAGGCAGATCATCAGAGGAAGCACCGTCGTCATCACCACTACTACTGCTGCTAGCTTCGTACTGTATGCGTTTTGACTGACGTTTACCTTGTGACTGCGAAGGCAGCGATGGTTTGATCAATGATCTCCTCTGAGTTTTACACCTCCAGCGAACCGATCTCACATAAGTGACTTGCTGGTTCAGTTCTTTCACGGCAAGTTGAGTGCTGAGGTCGGACGAAGGCACAAAACCCGAATGTTCTTTTGCCCTGTGGGTGGTGGACAAGAAGATGTCCACTTCTCTGCGTCGCCTCATTTTGGGCCGTCTTTTTTCGCAGGACTGTCTTCTGGGGTGTTCTTCATAGCTGTGTGGACCGAATGCCTGGCCGGTCTTGGCGGTGGCCCGACAGGACGTAGCAGCACCACTGAGGACTTCATCGGTGCTGCTGCTGGAATCAGAAAAAGAAGACGGCTCGGATAATGAAGACCTTTCCTTTTTCTCAGTCTCTGAGGCTAGTTTCCCAGTGTGGGTGGGCTGTCTTCTCTTTTGGACAGTTTTTGACGGACCTCTTTCTTTTCTATTTGGACTCTTCTTCCTGGGGGCTTCCTCTTTCTTTTCGCAACATTCCGTTTTTCCTTTTCCATGCGCAATGGCTGGACATTCTGAGGTTTCTTCTTTGCCTGACTGATGTTCCTCCTTCTCTCTGTCTTCAGTAAAGGCCTCAGGTCTCTGTGAGGTCCTGTCCTTGGACGATCTACTTCTGTTTTTCCCAGTGTTTTCAGAAATGAGGTTTGGGGCGTCTGAGAATTGCGGCTGGCCTGGCAGCGTGTTTGGCTCTGTGTCAGCTTCAGTGGTTCCTGATCGTCTGACGTTTCTTCCCTCCGCTCTCCCGCCTTTGCTCTCTGACTGACTGTCAGGAAAGACTTCTGAGGTTCTTTCTTTCACTGGCACATACAAGTTCTTCTCTGCATATGAGTTCTTCTCTGCATATAAGGAGTTCTTCTCTGCATATAAGGAGTTCTTCTCTGCAGAGTTTTTCCCTGCATATGTTTTCTTCTCTGCATACGATTTCTTCTCTGCATACGATTTCTTCTCTGCGTATGTTTTCTTCTCTGCATAGGAGTTCTCTACATATGAGTTCTTCTCTGCACAGGTGTTCTTCTCTGCACAGGTGTTCTTCTCTGCACAGGTGTTCTTCTCTGCATATGTTTTCTTCTCTGCATATGTTTTCTTCTCTGCATATGAGTTCTCTACATATGAATTCTTCTCTGCAGAGTTCTTCTCTGCATATGTTTTCTTCTCAGCATGTGCGTTCTTCTCTGCCTCATTTTTACTGGTTCCCGAAAGGCCCGGTGACTCATCATGGACTGGTCTACCTTTCTCCTTCACTGTCTTTTCACGCCTAACCCCCTGGGTATCAAGGAGCTTGAAAGGCTCATCTCCGTGCTTCACCATCTCCTCAGGAATGATCAATGAACACTGAAGAGTTTTCTTATTCCACGACTGATCTTTGTTCTCAACCTCCTCATTCACAGTTTCTGACGACTCCCCAGTTCCAGCTTTTGGCCAGCAACTTTTCATCTTTTCTGAGCCAGGATCAGTGACCTCTGAGTTCCTTGAACCCCCTACTTTCTGTTGGTGACTGTAGTCTTTCTCCTCAACGTTTTCTGGGTAACCCGAAGCTTTGGGGTTAGAAGACTGGTCCTCCTCCTTCTCTACCTCTTCACAGCTGAACTGCGAACTGTCTAAAGTCCTGGACACATTGCCTCTACCCTTCACCTCATCAGAAACTGTCTTCACTTCACCTGAGCTCTTCTGCTTCGGAGCTTCCCCCCTCCTTTCCACGATGTTGTCAGAAACAGTTTGGTGATCTGCATCTTTCGTTTCATCCGTAACCCCTTCTCCATCCTCTGAGCTCTTCCTCTTGGGTGGTCCCCTCCTTTCCACGATCTTGTCAGAAACGGTTTGGTGACCTGCTCCCTTTACGTCATCAGAAATTGTCCTTTCTTCATCTGAAATCTTCTGCTTGGGTTGTAGTCCTCTGCTTTTCACGATCTTGTCGGAAACACTTACGTGACCTGCATCCTTTACCTCATCAGAAACAGTCCTTTCTTTGTCTGAATTCTTCCACAAACTGGGAGGTTGCCCCTTCCCCTCCACAATCTTGTCAGAAACAATTCGGTGATCTGCACCCTTTACGTTATCAGAAACAGTCCTTTCTTCGTCTGAAATCTTCTGCTTGGGTGGTCGTCCTCTCTTTTTCACCATCTTGTCAGGAAGGGTCTGTGTGGAGTTCCAGCTCTCTTTGGAAAGCAGAGGTTTGTCCTTCGCACTGTCCTCACACAGACCCCCTCCCTCATGTGAGCTCCGTACATTGGATGGGGGACCTCTTTTCTGCTCTTCGAGACGTGTGTCCACACTCTCTGTCTTTTCACGCAGCTGCCTTTTCTTTTTTGCGGCTGTGTAAGCCATCCTGTCTGAACTTCCTGCTGGGATTTTCTTTGAAGTCAGATGTCCAGTACTGACCGTGCTCCCTGGCAGATGGTCTCCAGCTGTGGAGGTTTGGGTTCCACGGGAGGGTCCTGCCTTCTTGAGACAAATCTGTCGAGGGGTTGTTCTGCTGTAGGTGATGCTGCTGTGTTGCACTATCAGGTCTGAGTCAGAGTCACCGCCAGTGGTCTGAGAAGTGTCCTTGTTTTGTTGTTCACCGTGACACATGTCCTTGGTTCGTTGTTCGGAGTGACAAGGGTCCTTGCTTCGTTGTTCGGAGTGACAAGGGTCCTTGCTTTGCTGTACAGAGCGACAGGAGAAGCTGAACAACTCTCGAGGTTCTTCTTCATCATCACTGCTGTTGGAGCTGCTCTGGAAGAGTCCACAAGTTTCCCTCTGCTGGATGCCCTCGCTGGGTGTGGAAGCAGCGACACCAAACAAAACCTCCAGTCCCTCATTGGCCTGAGGCGAGCCATTCCTGTGTCCATCACCACTCTTTGGCAGCGTGTGACCATTTCCATGCTGGGAATCAGGACCAGAATGACCGCAGTCTGTGTTGACATGTCCATGTAAATCTGGGAGGTCGATGCCGTAACCTTCTATACCGGTGACGTCCATTTCGGCAAATATGCTGTAGGTGACGTCTGTGTCGGTGTGGTTCTCCTGTTGAAGGCTGCGCAAACTGACGGAATCTTCCAGAACAAACTGGAGACATGTCTTTTCTGTAGGGGATGGACTTTCTGAAGTCTGACAATGAGGATTTTGGGGGGCCTTATCCTCTTCTTCTCCACAGTTTTCTGGCATCCACCTCTCCTGAAGGACCTGGTGCAGTGAAGGATGCGCTGCAGTCGTTGGGAAGTTTTGCCCGGGAAACACACGACTTTGACCATCTCTCAAAATGCTTTGCTCAGCCTGGAGAAGACGGACACTCCCCTTGTTAGTCGGCCGACATGGGCCTGAGGCGTATTCTCTTTTCTGCAGCTGTAGCATTGGATTTTCACCCACAACGGACAACACCCCCTTGTGTTTTCCAGTACTAGAGGAGACACTGGCTTCTTTCAACATCCCTGAAGGCATAATCACCACTTCCTCTCCCAGCTTGTACCGACAGTTCGCATGAGGGGACGGGTGTACTGTTGAATCCCTACTATGACAGCAAATCCCAGCAGATGGCTGTGATGAATTCACTTGAAGAGATGAGCGTACGGCAGAATCCCCTGTCCTACTATGACAGCAAATCCCAGCCTCTACTGCAGATGGCTGTGATGAATTCACCTGAAGAGATGAGCGTACAGCAGAATCCCCTGCCCTACAGCAAGTCCCAGCCTCCTGAGCTGTAAAGAGCTGGGATGCTGGATGGCTGGGGTTGAACTGGCAGTTGACGCAATCCTCTGAGAGGCACACACACCCATCCGCGACGGTCCCCTCAGCAGCAAAACTCTCTGACGCTTTCTGCTGGGTTGCCAAAGGTGGTACAGTGGCTCCGTTTTTGATACAGGGTTCGGGGTTCCAGTCTCCGTCCATCACTGTTATACAACCTTCCCCAGCTGTCGTCGTGCATCGTGTCTTGAGTTTCTTGAACGTCTCCTCATCCAGGATGATGATTTCTTCTGATGATGTGGAGGCCTCAGCCATCTTCCCCAGACAAGGTGCCGCTGTTGTTAACCAGGACTCTTTTCCCTGAACGGAACCGGGATACTGAACCGGGTTTGCTGCTCCCTGTACAGAACCCAGATTCTGAACATTTGATGTTCCCTCAACAGAGCCGGGATACTGGACTGGGTTTGATGTTGCCTCAACAGAACCCAGATTCTGAACATTTGCTATTCCCTGAACAGAGCCGGGATGTTGAACCACGTTTGCTATTCCCTGAACAGAGCCGGGATGCTGAGCCACGTTTCCTATTCCCTGAACAGAGCCGGGATGTTGAACCACGTTTACTATTCCCTGAACAGAGCCGGGATGCTGAGCCACGTTTCCTATTCCCTGAACAGAGCCGGGATGTTGAACCACATTTGCTATTCCCTGAACAGAG
>JAVDPJ010001131.1:0-14323 GCA_034780015.1 Urosalpinx cinerea
CATTAGATTGGGTGCTTCAAACACACTAATGTGCTCACTCTTAGTGTCACTCTGAATTCTTGCTAATGAATTTGTGTGCATGTCGATCCACCCAGCTCCCTTTTTTTAATAATAAAACCTGACAAACTATTTTCCCTTTTGGAAAGGGGCATGATCTGTACACTTTTTGTTGATCTCTGTGATTTTAGAGGTGCTGATGTTGATTTGGATGTGAACGTTCTGAATGTTGATGCAAATGTACATGTGCGCATAGTCGCAGCCGCACGGGGTTTGGTTTTGTTTTGTTTTTTTCTGATGGAGTGTTTTCACGATGGCCTTTGCATTCACTTTTTATTTCCCCCTCCAAATGCTCATGTTAATCTGTACAATAATAAGCAGTTTAGTCATCTTGCTTCGTTTCATTGTTAACAACAGGCAAAAAGTCTTCATTTTTTTTGTCGTGCATAAAACGTACACATTTTTCTATTCCTTCCTTTTTTTTCTTTCTTTTTTTTTCTCCTTTTCCTCCTCTACTTTGAATTTGGATTATCTGACTCGGGTCTTACTCTCTCAATTCTGTATCGCTGGCTGGGGCTTGCAATTTGAACAATGTTAAGATTACACATAGGCTTGGAAAGAAATCCTGTTTACCGCCTTTAACTTTACTCGCTTGTTAACAGTATGAAGACTTTGTAGAATTTCAGTTTTTCGAGAGAGGTGTCACTGTTTGTGTAGAATATTTTATATGTGCTATACCACATCTGCCGAAAAATCTACCAGGAGGGTGCTAGACTAACAGGATAGAGTGATCAGTGATGGATCATTGTTTTGTTTTGTTTGGGGGTTTTTTCTCCTGAAAATCTGGTCAATCTCATCAAGGTTACTTTTAAATGCCAGCTTCTCTTTCAAATAGTCTTCAGCCAAAAGTAACATTTTGTCACTGGTGAAATTTGTTTCTACTACAACTTGTCATCTAAAATGTGTTCATAGCAGACTGCCACAAGGGAGGTAACTTACCTTTTTTCTTTTTTCTTTGTGGAAGTAAATCACAGGATTTTCGTTTTTTTAAGATTTCCCATAAATCAATGGCTACAATGTCTCAAGTACATTCAAGACTTAGTTCCAATGTACAATGGTAAATGGACATTTATTAGGGCCTGAAAATAAAAACAGTGCGAGTCAGTTAAGCTTTTCTTGTAATAAATTGATATTAGATTTTCTTTTTATATTTTTGTCCTTTGTCAGATGATTCAGTCATTGTAAGAGTGTGTTTTGTATTCTGAAATATCCCCTAGTTCAAGGACTGGTTGCTTTTTTGTATGTACTTCTGAATCCTCTCCACACCCATCCCCAAATCATCATCCCTTCTTAATCATTTGTATATATAAAGGAACATTGTATTTTTTACATATCTGACCCTGCTTGTCTGTCATCCCCCACCATTATTTAAAACCTGTATATGCTGTCATTTTCTTCTCATCATTTTTTTTTTTTTATAATAAAATCCCCATTTTTCTCTACTGTGCATCTGGCAACCTGCATCTACTTATGGTAAATATGGAGTCATTGGAGTGCACGATAGATGGCTGTTGACCTTTTCAGACATTTTTTCTGTAATATTTTCAGGTTGTTTTTAGTTGACAAAACTAGGTTGCTTTAGAAGAAAAAGGTCTACTAACACCACCTATTCTTTCCATGCAATCAGTACCCAAACTCCATAAAAAAAAAAAGGTCAAAGTCAAGTTGTGAGGGGTGGGGTATTTTCACTTCAGAGCAAAATGACATCTTGACGAAACAAATGGCGGTGCACTCAAATAGCAGTAGCTTCAAAAGCCCCTCTCCTCTGTTATATTCAGATTAGAGGTAACATGTGATCTTTTTTCACATGTTACATTGTTGTCAAGCCATTGCTTCTAATTGGTGACAGTAGACATGAAAGTAATGTAATTATAATCAAGGCTTTCCTCTGCCCCCCCCCCCCCCCCCCCCCCAAATTACCTTTTCATGTTAACCATTTTCAGTTTCTGCTTCCACTCTATCTCTTCAAACTTTTCTACTTGTATTACCCCTCCCCTGTTTTTCTTTCCCCTTGCCTGCTATATCCACATGTTCATAGTGAGAAGTATTTCATGCCATTTTACACTCAGATTTGAACCTGACTCCGTTTTGTGGGCAAAATCTGAGTGTGAAAGTTGACCACTATATCCTGAATAATTGTTATGGTAGACAGCTTTGGGGCGATTGTTATAAAACGAATTGGACATGATTGGCCTAGTTTTGTTCTCATTACTTGATATACTTAAATCATCTCAAGTTACTGTGCTTCATGGCTTGTATTGAGGATTTTGTTATTGTTTGTTTTTAAGAAAAGACAAAGCTCACGTTTGCAAAAGGCAGGGGGGAAACAGTGTTATAAATTGATTCCAATCATTTCACAGTCTTGAAAGCAGCATTTGTTGACGCTGGAACAGACATGCACTGCTGTGGGTTTATGTATCGGTTCACAACGTCTGATCCAGTGCCGCATGCATTCAGACAAGTTTGTTATTCACCAATATCGTTCTTCACATTGTACTTCATGTCAGAAATGTTCATTTACAGAGTGTAAAACCATGGGAATGGGTTGAAAGTATAGTCACTATATGCATGTCAGAAATGAAAGTATGGGTAGTCATTAAATTTCCATCTGAGTTGATTTCTGGTTCTACTTTGTTTCATTATTATAATTAGGGGTCTACAAGCTGCTCTGTCATCTAAGCCTCATGCGTCAGTCAAAAAAAAAAGTGTGCCCTGTTGAATAATAATTTAAAAGTAGAGATGAAAGTTATTCCTCCAAAGGTGTTTTGCTAAATCAAATTGAAAAAGAGCAGGTTAAGATTAATTATGTCATCACTTAAACATAAACAATAAATTCAGCGTAGATTGTAAAATGTAGTACATGTACTCTTCATTGTTCCATTATCTGCATCCCATTTATTGACCCACTTGTGAAACAAAAGTGAGTATGTTCTCATCGTGTCTGTCCATGTGTATCCATTCAGATTGTGTCTGGGTGTGTGTGTGCTAAATTAACATTGCAGTTTTCTACTTGCAAAACTAAAGTAAGCCTATGTTCTCATCTTGTGTTTGTCCGTTGTAAACTTTTAACATTGCAGTTGTTTTTTTAAACAATTCCTGTAGTCTACAAAAACCAAATTTGGTAGGATTATATATGTGAATATTGCCATTCCATATGTAATGTAAATAAATATTTATAGAGCGCTTTACCTGATAAAACCCTAAGCACTATGAATACAATCTAAAATAAAGATGAAAGGGGGAAAATCAATAACATCACAATATGAAAATGACAATCGATTTCAAGAAAAGAACCATGCAAACTCCTCCCATTCCACTCACCCATGCACAACATATGACACCCAAATGCACGCATACATTACAGCTATACATATTCACTGACTCAGCAGTGGGTGACTGCAAATGCCATTTCTGTATGTAACAGAGGATGATCACTTTCCTCCATTCATAATGGACATGTTTATATTAATCAAATGGCTTTTATTTCGCATATCGTAATTCTTCATATTCAATATTGTACCAATATATTTAGAGCGTCAAGCATTTGTTTAATCACACTTTTCACCCATAAAATTTCAGATTTTTGTTCTTTCCAAATTGTAATGTTACAAAAGACCAACAACAACAACAAAAAAGATAATAAAAAATGAACCATTTCATACTTTGCCTTGGATAATCCACAAAACCTGATGTAATTAGAAAACAGATACAAATGGCAATTTTTAGCACAACCATGTTTCACCAAATGACATAAGGGGGGTAATCACAAGTGCCTCTTGTTCATTGGTTTCTGCAATCCAGTGAGCTCCAGTCCACAAAACTCTTTCACTGCTCCGTTTTATGGCAGTCACTCTTCAACTTTTCCCCTGCATTGTAGGCTTATTTGTGTTGCCATAACATGATACTGAATGCTGATAAAGAGTACAGGAATTCAGTGTCATGTTTGGTTTTTTGTGTGCGGTGCATACATAAGGGCAATAAAGCCAACAGCATATCATTGGGTCATAAGCTGGGAAATATATATTCTTAAACCTCAGTAAGTGCTATTGAGATTTGAACCCACACACTTTATAGACCCACGGTGTAAAGTTCTGCTGCAGTGTGGAACATTTGTAATTAACCCTGTTTTATCATTTGAAAACCTCCACCCAGAAGGGAGCATCTTTAAAGGAATACAGAGGGCAGATGTACCACTGTGTAATGTGACCTGCTCTCACAAAATGGTACTAGATTGGAAAATTTTCAGTTCTGATATTTTTATATCACCATAACACAGATCTGATAGGAAAATTAATTCTGAGATTTATATACCACCATAATACAGATCTGATGGGAACACTTGTTTTGAGATTTTTATACTATCATAAGAGATCTGATTGGAAAATTAATTTTGATTTATATACCACTGTAACAGACAAAATGCTCTCAATGTGTGATATAAATTGCACAGTTGTAGCTTTGTGAACACGCGATTGCAGTTTGAACTTATACAGTGGTCGTTCAGAGAAAACATCCCTGCAGTAGGACACTGAGGACTGTGAAGTTAAAAACCTCTCCTGTTCATGGAGCCAGAGGAGTTCTGGAAATCGTAAGGCTGCTTTTATGGCAGGATAAAAAATACACACAGAAATCCACCCTCAGGGTAAGTTCAGTAGGTAGGTTATGAATTCTGCTTAGATTGTTTTTATCTGCTTTGATTATCCTTCGGATGAGACTATAAACCAAGGTCCTGTGTAATCAAGCATGCAGAAGATCAAGTATGCACGTTAAAGATCCTGCAATTTATGTCTGTATTTAATGAATTGCGTTAACACAAAAATACCCAGCATGCACCTAAAGCTTGACTAAGGTATTGGTTTATGCAGTTGTTCGAGCACCTGCCTAGCAGGTGTGGTGTAGTGTATATGGAACATTCTGAACACTGACACACCTCCTTAGGCCAAAGTAAAACTAAACTGCTTAGATTGGGGGCATTCTCAGGAGTTGAGAGCCTGCCTCGAAGAAAAAGGAGAAAAGACACTTTAAAGATTTTCAGTGGAGTGCAAACACTGTCTGAAGTGGAACAAATTAAGTGGGGTTTTGTTTGTTTAGCATTAATAAGTTGAAGGCTAAACAGTGAACATATAGTTAAGGTAATTTGGAACTTAATTTTTTTTTAAAATAAAACTGACCCTATCTGCCTTATTAGGCCACTAGCAGCTTTTGTGGTATTGTCATTTAAGTATGATTTTGTGAGAACAGGTCATTTGACCTTAGAAATGAATACCTGCAGTTCAAGACATAAATTACATGTTACTTTCTTTAGGGGAAGGTAATAGTGGCTGGTCTGCGGTCAGTTTGTTATGAAATATTTTAATTGAAAGTACCATTGTCCACACACTGCGCTCATGCAATGCACTGCACAAGTGAACACCGACAAATCTGACACGGTACCTTAGCATCTGACCACAACTCCTTGACATTGTCGTGCTGCTATCAGTTCAGTTATCCATTTCTTCCCCCCACCTGTTTCAAACTTTGTTGATGTAAGTTAATGTGCACATGCCAGCCATTGCTATATATCAGTTATCAGTTTATCAAGATAGGTTTTCATGCAGACCTTTTTTTTTTTTTAAGCTCTTTCTGTTAGCAAAGATTTGTTGCCTGTCAAATCAGATTCTGATAGGATGATTTACAACTAGATATCCAGAGTAACTACTGGTGATTGTGTCTTTTAGAAAATAACTCCCCAAGTTTGAGAAAAATCAGTTGTTGAGAAAAATTATCTTCAATGTCCTTTGGGATTGAGAACTGACATTGCCTGAACTCTTGGGGTGTTCTACTTTTAGGGAACAGAATATAATCTGGATTTAGTCTCATTGTATTCACTGTTTCTTCTATTGTTTTTGACACTTTGCAGTATATTTGTGTGTTGACTGGTGCATGTTTTCACTTTCGATTGTCACTGCCAAACTACCTGGGGCTGATTTTTCTGTAGATGCACAAACTGGATTGCCATACTTAGTTACTGAGCACTGCTGTATCATTCAGAACATATTCGACTTGCTGAAAATAGTTGACATACTCTGTTGGTATAATTGGTTTGTTGGTGTTTCTGTGGCAAACATGGTGTATCAGCCCAAATCCTTCAGACGATTCTTATCACCTCCCCTTCTCTGTCCCTGTTTCTCCCCCCTCCCACACCCCTTTGCATTTGATAAACAAAGCCATCAAAGCTACTTTGCGAAGGATTAGGTTTTGGCTACACGGTACCAGTATTGCAGTCACTCTTAGGTTTGTATGCAGATCTGTATAACTGATAAGGCCACTGGTGATGTGATGCTGTTTTTCATTGCATGTGTGTGTGAGCGCGTTTTGAGCAAGTGGCCATTGTTTTGATTGTGAGTAAACACAAGATTCACTTTCTTTGTACAGTCACTTACTAGCTGTACTTGTACTTTGGAGATGTACAAGAAAAAGAGTACCTACTTTGTACTGGAATGGTATACATGTGAATTTTGGTGTCTTTTCATCACAACAGGCACGTTCCTGTGACACTTCATGCATGGGGATTGGAGACGATGGGGAATAAATGCAGTTCTAGCTGATGGCCCAGGCTTACGTGCTTTGTCAGTGTGGATTGCCGTCATGTTGATTGACTTGATGTGGGTTTTTTTTTTGGGGGGGTGTTGTGTGTGTGTTAACATGACAGCAGACTGATGCACCCAATCTCTATTTTTCTTTTTTAATACCATGGCATTCAACATCACTCCATCAGTGAATCAAGTTGCAAACTGGCAACTCAACATTCTAAAGAAAGGTTTAGTTGGACCTCTTCAAAGATTCTATGTGAAATAATATGCAAATTGAAATCATCCGAAGGAAAGCACCTTTGGCTTGGGACATCACACTTGAAATCATCTTGTATTGAAATTACTGACATTTTCACTTTCACCAAGTGTTTCATGATTTTCCTCAGTACTGTCTCTGAATTATCTATATCATTATACATTATTAAGCACACAAATCTGGGTAAGTTTGTGTGTTTTGGGGGAGGAAGACAGGGGTCCATCTCCTGAATTACACGAAACACTCGGCCAAAACACCAGGAGTCCATGAATGACCATCATAGCAGTCTTTAATCTCCTGTACAGTGTAATACAAAGCAATTTTTCATATTCAAGCATACACACAGTTCGGTTACCACATTTACACTAGAACTTGGTATTAAGCATTTGTAATGCATCTCATACATATCTTAAATCATCACAGAGGCTTAAGAAACAAAGCAACAAAAAGTGGTCACGCCATATAAGCACATTCTCCTTTTCGTGCCTCAATACAACTTTCAGAGGAGGTACCCTAGATACTGGATCTACCATAAGCTCTGTGCATAGCTTGGCTAGCTGAGAGAAAATCAGATAAATTCCTTTCATTTCATAAATGCATTTTATGGCTAAGCTATTAACAGGGGGCATGCAAAGATACCTGAAGCTTTCAGTTGAGGTGACAACTCCCCTTAGATTTGTATCCACATCTATGCTTATAATAAGGATGGAAATTATATACAGTCAAATTTAATCAGAACAATATAAACAGCACAAATTTGGTTTAAAAAAAAAAGTACAACTCAGATGGGTCAGATCTACGTTAATAATGGCCTTTATACATATGAAATACAAAATAATTTTGCCCAGGATCAGATCTCTAACTATGCTCATAATTATGCAAATTACATTTGCAATGGCTGAGCAGAAATGCACATGGAGATCTATTTGACTTGTCCATACCTACACAAATCTTTTTTTTCTTTTGTACCTCATCCTTGCCCAGATTTTCCCAACTTGCCCAGTTGTTAAGAGAAATGATATGAGACAAATTAACCGAAATCATGCTTATGTCTATGCTGTCTCACACTACCCAGGTCTCCTTAGACATACTTGCACCAAGAACTCATTAAATTGAGAAAGAGATCCATTTACTGGCTTCAAGTGGCAAGACACACAAACATCTGGATTCACACAGTCAAAACATGATTCATACTGGGCCGTTGCTCAACAGGATACCATGTTCATGCTTTGAACTAACTGAAGTTTGAGTTCAATGACCTTCACTTTCAATAAGTTGGTTTATATATTTATTCCTGAAAAACAGTATATATTTATGACAAGTTTAGAGCTTATGCTTAATCAATGGAAAGCTTAGTTAAGTGCTAAAGCAAACTTGCACTCCTATCGTATATATCCATCTCTTCAGCTGAACACAAGCAAGAATAAGGACCAGTAACAGAATTAGGTCCAACAGAACAAAAAGATTCATTGCCCTCATTAAGAAAAAATCCAGTACTTGCACACTTGAAAAAGAATATGCACCAATGGGTAGACAAGACCGGAAACCAGGAACTAGCACATTGCAAATTATAATGTTATACTTTATGGTACAGTATTAAAATAATGACTGCATAACATATAAAATGACAGAAAGAAATAATCATACAAGATTGTATATACTTTATTATCACCGCAGATAATCTCTGCATGAAATCCGGGCTGCTCTCCCCAGGAAGAGCGTGTCACCACAGTGCAGGACCACCCTTCTTTTTTTTTTCCTGCCTGCACTGTGTATTTGTTTGCCTATCAGGGTGGATTTTCTACACAATTTTGCCAGGGACAACTCTTGTTGCCGCGGGTCTTTTACATGCACTGGAATGCACGTTGCACATGTGACCTCGATTTATTGTCTTGTCCGAAAGACTTCAGGCGCGTGCTACGCTCCCTCTTTGTGTAGCCAACCCAATCATAGTGCTTTGAGCCCCGCCAACCATGCAGGGCCATATCAGGGCTGTCCACCAGTTCTCATTGTGTAGTACTTTATTAAAGAAATCTGCTGTCCACGAATCCATAGCTTTTTCTTCCCTCAACAATACATCCATATGAAATCAGTATGATGACCTGCTACCCAACTCACAAGATTTTTTTCATCTTACTGAACGTTCCCCAATGCACAGATTACATGCTGAAACACAGACCAACTGGATTCCACTGTCCATGATTGTGTTTTGTCAGCTTCAGCTCACACCTGTTCATTAGCTTTGTATTCAATTCTGTTTATCACAGACTACCCAATATCAGAAATAACGTATGTGTGTGTGCATGCAGGCATTTACTAGTATTGGCCAAACAATGCATTATTTGGAGACTGAATAACCATTTACACAGGTAAAATACTGTATAAATATGGCCATTTCAATATGGCAGAGAAGTGTGCTTTATTATTTCTATTTCTGCAAAGCCTGTTCAAGTATTTTTCATTTTGGTGCATTAACTAGATCTGGGTGAGAAGTTGCTCTGTGTTAGTCCCTTCTGCACTTTAGGAAAAGTTGTTAAGAGTAACTGATTGGTTATATCTCATAAATAAATGATAACAACATAAGGCACATAATCATGATTAGGCTTTCTCATACCTTCTGTTTTACTATGTCTACTACAGCTAAGGATACTTTACAAAATAAATATATTTAAAAAAATAAAAACAAAAGGAACGTCTTTTAGTTCCTCAGGAAATCTTAACTGATCATACACAGAGTATAAATAAAGCAGCAGCACAAGAAAGCTGAAAAAAAAAAAAAAAAAGCAGCACAAAGAAAGTTCATTCATTCAGCTCAGCACAAAGTTTAACAGTTCATTCATTCAGCTCAGCATGCTTAAAGCTTCGTCGCTAGCCTCCTTTGCACAGATTCACACACACACTCTCATTCACAGAGATCTGGTGAAGATGACACCGTCTATGTACACACACACACCTCTCGTCATGCAAACAGTGAACAGGAAAGGGATCATAGAAAACACTATAAAAACACACGTCCTGCAACAACGTTCCCACAACGTCAGCATCACCAACAACAATCAGTTCCCTAAAGACAGTGTGAATATCATCACTCTGAGGATTTCTCAAGTGCTCGGGAATCGGTAATACAGAAATTTTGGAGAGAAACTCGCATAAGACTGGAGTGTACGTGTAGAGAACCTATCATTTAGTTGCAAAGTTATCCCAAAGTGAATCCAGGGAAATGGTTGGGGGGAAAAAGAAATTAAATGTGCAGCTAATTGCAAACTTATCCCAATGGTGGGGATGTACATGCCCATCATTTTGGGAACTCCCAAGTTTCCACAGTTATTTTTGCTGCAGGAAAAAATGTCCGGTGTTCACATTTCACTCCATTTGTACTCTTTCCCCCCAAAAAAACATACTGCTTACTTTCCAAATTGAACAAACAGAAGTAGCAGTAGAGAGTGGCAGCAGTAAGAAAAGTGACTAGGTAGTCCACACCTTTCAAGCATCCCCTGCAAGGTACAACTTACATACTTTTTTTTTTCATTTGGTGTCAGCAGATATCTCACTTGTACCATTCCTAAAGGGGTATATTACTAATTTTCAGTGACTGCCATCTCATCTTTTTTTAACATCTGGCTTGGGTTGCTTCTGCTAGATCATCCTGTGTTCGCTGGCAACCATAAACGAAGGCAGTTTGTTCTCTGATGCTTGTTTTTTTTAAATCAGTGGAAATGGGAGTGGATCTCCAAAGTGGTGATGGTCTGTAGACGAATCGGTGATCACAATTCACATTATGACATTCCTCACACAGCCCATATACTGTACAAGTCTTCAAAAGTGAAGACTTTTAGTTTTACTTAAATTGTGGTTTTAAACTTCCCCCATCTCATCCCGTTTTATTTCATTATTTCAAAACACAGAAAGTAATCAGTAAAAGTCAACTGTGTACACAGAACTAAAATAAAAAATAAATTTGTTTAATTTGCAAGTATTGAAGGAAGAGGAGAAAAGACTGTAAGAAAACTGAAATATCACCCCTCAAAATCAGATCGGTCCTCAACTATGCACTAAGTCACAGTCAACAATGAAGCAGAATTATGATTTCACGCTCAGCTGTGATAGCCCCAAACCCTCCCAACACCATCTCATCAGATCTTTATTATAAAAAAATAAATAAAAAAACTATATAAAAAAACCAAACAAACACACATGCTCCTTACTATTCATGCTTGCTAAACGACAGTATTAGTTCAAACAGCTGCACTCCACCCTCTCATGTTTGGTTTTTCAGTTCTGGTCAAAAATGCACACACACCCATCTCTTACTTTAGGAACCAAGGTTTCACCCACTTCAGACAGCCTTTATCACTTTCAGATTACTTTCGCCCCAAACCCCGGTCCCTTCATGGAAGATGGTTCTGAATGTGGTGCCCCGTGGTGCTACATCTTTGTCTCATAACCCTGCGTGTGTACGCATTACAGTCCATAGTGCAATATCTTTTTTGCTTCATACCTTATGCACTAAAGTCAGTGGTGCAATATCTGTTTTGTTCTATACCCCTGCTTCTGTACGCACTAAGAGTTCACAGACTCTAGCCTTTGGTGGGCTTCATCAGTTTGTCTAGCACCTTGAGCCCCTTCTCTTGATACTCGCCGCGCATCATCCAGAAGTCGTCTTTGTCCTTCATGATGTCTGCCAGCACAGAGCCACCCAGGAACACCATGTGTTTGCGTCGTGGAGGGTCCTCTATTCGGATCCGGAATTTCTGCAGGCACACAGTGTGATGGTTGAGTTTTAGACAGCCAACATTTTCAATAAAACGTTATCAGTTAAATTATGACCACACAACACACAGCGTAACAACTAATGAGAGACAACCAATGATTTCTGCAGACACACATAGAGTAACAACTCACGTCAGACAACCAACAATTTCTGCAGGCATACGGTATATCGACGACTCACGTCAGATAACCAACAATTTCTGCAGGCAAACAGTATCACAACGACTCACGTCGGATAACCAACAATTTCTGCAGGCATACAGTATATCGACGACTCACGTCAGACAACCAACAATTTCTGCAGGCATACAGTATAAGAACTTATGTCAGACAAACCAACGAATAAAAATTCAGCCAGTTTTGAATGTCCCAAAAAACAGACAGCGTAACAACTAACGTCAGACAACCAACACTTTCAATAAAATTTGGCCAACTTTGAAATGCCCAACAAACTAAAAGGCAGAATACCAAGAAACAGGTTACAAAGTCAATTTACCAGTTTAGAAAATAAAAAATAAAATCTTTCCTACAACTAACAAAACAAAGCAACAAAAACACAGCCATCTTCATCTGAACATCCTCATGGAGCACACACACCCACACACATCCTAGCAGAACTTACTGATAGCCTGGACGTATCACCCTTCAACACTCTCTCCAGATACAGCTGCTTGATTTCACGCTCCAAACGCGAGGGCAGGCCAGGGTACATGGTGGACCCCCCTGATAGCACAATGTGCTTGTAGAAATCGGGGCGGATGTCCATGTCGGCAGCCTGGATGGTGTTGAAGAGGAGCTCGGCCACTCCTACCCCATCCACATTGATGAGGTGGGGCTGGAACAAGGCTTCGGGGGCTTCGAACCTCTCCCCTCCCACCTTGATCACTCGCCCGTCTGGCAGCTGCCACAACACAACGCACGTTATTTTTCAAACTTTGTTATTTTATTTTCAACGCACAATCTCTATCCAGCTTCCTTGTCTTTTGCACATGCTGGACAACAAATTTCTGTACACTTCTTTCAGACAATAAATTTTCTGGACTTGGCATACACCATCAAACTTCTGTAACAATCAGAGCTGCCAACCCCCTGAAGAAGCTTGAGCAGAATATTTTACAAATTTGAGGGCAATTTTTCAAAGCTGAGCATAACCTGTGGTCTCGTGGTTAGTATGTCCAACTAGAGGTAGAAGGGTCATGGGTTTGATTCCTGTTCAGAGCTCAGTCTTTCCCCCCATCCACTAGGACAAAAATGGTATGGTCTGGGTACTAGTCTTTTGGGTGAGACGATGAACTGAGGTCCTGTGTATAACACGCATTCAGCACACGTAAATGATCCCACAATAACAGAAGAGTTGTCCCTGGCAAAATTATGTAGAAAACCCACCATGATAGTGATAGGCAAACAAACACACAATGCAGGCAACAAAAAAAGGTTTATAAAGAAAAAAAAAGAAACAAGGTGGTGCTGGAGGGTTGATTCCCCCCCCAGTGCACTGTCAAAAAAAGAACAAGAAAATATTTTTCAGGAAGCAAAAAATGGCCAAAGAAATCCACAGAAAAAAAGATGCATGTTTGCTAAAACTTATTTACAACACCTACAACATATATTACAGATTGTTATCCAAATTAAGCCGGACGTACATACCGTGTAGGGTTCGACCAGCACGGTTGTTTCCAGAGACAGTTTCTGCTCCTGTTCCACATCATAGGCCGTGTAGCACAGCTTCTCCTTCAGCATACGCACCGTCTCAAAGTCCGCAGAATGGTTGAAGGCGTAGCCTCGCAACAGCAGCAGCTGCAGACACACAACACACAGCATTCAAGCTCACTGCAGTTAACTCTGACAAAAATACAAAACCACACAAATTTTAATCATTTTTCCTACTGCTAAACCTATCAATTTTTTTTCTGCCTCATCTTCTGTGACGTGTCAGCGTTACTGTTCCCTTGCCGCTCATTCCGACCCCACCATCACAGCCACACACAGACTTATTCTGTTGCAACCTCAGAGCCCGAGGTCCACAGGGAAGCTACGAATGTTAGGCCATCATGGGGACCACCTACCAGAAGAGGCTCTGCACTGCTGCTGGGTCACTTCGGTGGTGTTCAGTGGTGCCTGTTCAGGACATCACCTTCCAAGTCCCCTACTAAGGACAGTAACTGGTAAGTCGTGAAGCCAGACTAAATGAGATGCCCACTACAGCGTAAACCCATTAAAATTTATTGCACAACCAAGCTGAAATTTTTTAAACCTTTCCTTAGCAGGAAGATGGTGCATAAATTGAACAAACAATATAACAAATTGATTCATAAAAAATTCAAACATTGTCAATGGACATTTGATGGTGAATACCATTACAGCAAAAGTAAAGAAACAAAAAAACAAAAAAATCGATGGTGAATACTGTTTACAGCAAAAGTAAACAAACATAAGACAAATCCACAAACACCTTATCATTTCAATATGAGTTAGACATTTGAATTTTAAAACATCATCCCTGTTGTTTTCAGTTACATCTACATGTTTACAGCCCAGCCCACCACACAGGCCGCATCAGAGCTGGAGTTACACATAAATATCAGGAACATTACAGTGGAACCCACTTAACACGAGTCCGGATAACACGAGAATCTGCTTAAGACGAGCAATTTTTGCAGTCCCGACC